>JAOCPT020424367.1:0-13192 GCA_026546935.2 Palythoa grandiflora | reverse complement strand
GGGGGGGGCTCCCAACTTTTTGGGGCGGGGATGCTTGTCGTACCTCTTAGGGGTAAAAAATTCAAGGATTTGGTACCGCTTAGGGTGCCAGAGATGAAATTTGACATTTTCATACATTACGGTACCTTTTAGGGCTTCCTCAGTATCATACAAACAGAGACATAAAATGACGTATCAGCAGTTCACGCAGGAGTTCAAGTTGATGTAACTCTAATTAGTTGGCTAGCTACATGTCAGTGATATCATCTTTGTATGGTACCTCTTATGGTTTGAAATCGACCTGAGCCACACCCAAATTGGTACCTCTTAGGGATTCCGACGAGCATCCCCGCCCCAAAAAGTTGGGAGTCCCTACCCCCCTTCCCTGGGACTACAACGTGCAAATGAACAAGATATAAATCAAGGCTAGAACTGTGTCTTGTGGAATTAAAATTTTCACTTAAGCATTTAAATCCTAAAAATTAGTTAGCAAACTTGTCTAGTAACTTCAATGGTGAAATATGATCTCCAGTTTAACAGTTAACCATGGCAGTAAATAATGAAGTCTTAAATGTAAATAAATACTTGCAGCATGCAGATGATTAGTTCTCTACAAATTTCACCTGCCATTAGAATCTTGAATGTTGCTAAGTGGACTTATAATAATTATATAGAGCAAGATATCAATTTCATTCACTTGTTTTTGTGGCTTGCTGCCTCCATATGGAAGCGAAGCCACTATGTCGTTGTTGTGCTGAGTGAGTGAAAGAGCGTAACAACAGAATACCAATGAAAGTTCTGATTTTGACCTGATGAACTTTGAATGTTGTCGTAATTAGCACATTGTCAAGAAAAAGATCTGATTTTTTAAATGTGCTCACAACCTCATTTCATTGCATCATTTTAAATCTTTGAAGGTGAGTACTATTTTTTTTAAAATTGAGTTTAAACTATTTTGTTTCAAGAATCAAGCACTGCTGTCTACATGTTTACGGAGGACTTGTACACAAAGACTTTTTCGGGGCTATTAATATCTTTTGATGAACACATGCCAACTCAGAAATTGTATGTCCTCATCAAAACACTTGTTTTTATTTCTATACTATAGGCATGGCCATTTTTTTAGAAACCAAGTCATGATCGAGCCAAATAACTGGCATTTAGATAAGAAATGAAGACTGACTGCATAATGAGACAAAATTTTAGTTTTTACTATGTTTGCTTACATTGATGCCTGCGAATTATTAACTTTGTAGTTTAAGGGATTATAATTCAAAACTAAATTTATGTTTAGCACTAGCACTACTTACACACAAATCATGAACTTTGCATGATCTTTTCATACATATAAAACAAAAAAATGCAATTCTGCTTGTTCCTTCATTTATTTATCATACTGTCATGAAGATAAGAAATTCTTAATCTTGTCATTCATGCACATGTGAATAACATGCCCTGAAGCATTTTTTTTATTTTATCACTCCCTCGCTTTCTGAATTGTTCAATCATGAAATGATAGCAAAACTAGTGAATAAAATCCATATGAAGTTCTTAACATCCAATAACATTAGGTCATCTGAGAATGGTACATCTGCTTATAAATTTATAGACTGTGTAGTCCAATCAATAACGAAAACTACAATTAATAAAATATAATAAGTCAAAACATAATTTAATACAGTTGATATCTTAAGTTGTTGTTAAATATCAAATAAATTAATGAAAATAGTGAAAACAGGTACTGGTCATATAATTTATATGGACCTGGTATAATTTAATTTTTTGTGACACAAAAATTGCTTTTGTCTGAAATAACTGGTTTTCTGATAGAAAAACTTTGCAGAGATTATTTTGCACTGACAGTGACACTGATAAATCTATAATTTATATGTCTACAAATAAATCTGTAAAGGAACTGAATTGATTTCCATATTCGTCAATTTCAATCTATAATGTACTGGAGTCCACAAACCACAGCAGTTACATATCACTACAAAGCGTTTATCGAGCGCTCTAGTCTTGCCTTTAGCCGTTTTATAGTTTCGAACGATCCGAAAAATAAGACAGGTCTGATTTATTTACTCTATTTTTCACTCGAAAAAGAACCATGCATGACCAAACATCTAACAACAGTAAACCAAGCATTGCATTGCAAAAATATCATTCGGCTTATCACACTTATAGCTGTCAGTTAAACAATGGTTTCTTTGCGCTCAGCAGTGTGAAATCGATGTTAATTGACGGTGATTTTCCACGGGTCGTCTGCCAGACTACAGTCTGTGATCGTACGTGTTTTATACCAAGATCAATACGTGGAATCGAATAGTGTTAAATATTCTATGTAATAATTCGAATGCCTAAAATCATCAAAAAATTACCTAGTTCCACTTGCAGATTTTTCGGAGCGCATAAAGCTTGATAAAAGAGCTTTCACTCTCCTCGGAGCTCCGACGACCGCCATGTTGAATTCCGCTTTATAAGAACGTGCCCAGGTCCCCGAATTCAAAATGACGTTTTCAAATAGCGTAACACAGGTAGCCCATATTCACTGATTTCTGCCAGAAGTAACAGGAGGCCCAAACTTGGTTTGAGTTGCTTACCTAGCTACATTACAAGTGCTTTTGTATGGGAATTTAGACACAATTCTACAATCTGTTAATTATAAAACTATGAACTCACACCTTTACTCCCGTGTTTCTTGTATTACTGATTTCAGGCCATTTTGTCAAGTTTTTGTCTGGCTCTTCCCATACAAAGTCTTACATTCTAATAATAATAATAATAATGATGATGATGATGATGATGATGATGATGATGATGATGATGATGATGATGATGATGATAATAATAATAGCATATAAACGTTTACACTGCATAATGATAATAATAATATTGACAATGCATAATAATAATGACAATGACAATGACAATGATAATGATAATGATATTGATAATGATAATGATTTTATTAAAAAATCAATAGTACACGGTAATTTTTCTTAATTCTCCACAGTCTCCAAATCGTTTTTTTTATTTCATATCAATTCAGTACATACATTGCAGGTAAAAGTCTCAACGAAGACCTCACAATAAGTTTGTAAAAGTTGTCCACATATTTATGCGTTGTATTTCCAAAAGTGGCAGTTGTAGACAAATTCATCGACAGAACAGTTGTCACGTCACGCAGAGGTACGCTGGATTTTATGGATGACGATCCACCAATGCTCTACAAAAATCAATTTTGTTCTACAAGAATCAAGAAATATTTGTGTAATCCTTGTACAGCTAACCTTCATGGTTTAAACTTAAACTCCAACTGGCTTAGCTAAATATCCAGATTCTTGCATGCAACACACATATATACGTTAATATTTTTGGTGACAAATATTTAACTCTGTGAAACGTTAAGAAATTAGAATAAATTAAAACTAATTTTATTTTAAAGTTGGCTAAAATATTAGAAAGTAGATTGTCCGAACGAAAACTTTTTGGCTCGTATAAAATGTTGTTTTTTTATGGTAGGCATTTTACATGAATCAGTTTTGACTTGTACATGGTGGAAGCAGAATTGACTTTTTCTGAAAAGCAAAAAAAATAGGGAGCATTTTGGTGTTGACACTAACAAAATCGGATTATTGGTTACAAAGTTATGATTTTTTGAAGTAATATTTTTTCGTATTTTTTGTAGAACTTTTTGGCCCATACTTCCTCTTAAAAATTCTGAAGATGTAAAATGGTCCCACTGGTCTAAATATATGAACATTCAAATTATAAGAACTCTTTAAGTATATGACCGATTGATACCAAATTTTCAGTGAGTACCAAATGTCAGCAAAGTTAGATTTAGAAATGTCAATCAATATGATGACGTCATTTGTTGCCTAGCAACTGAAAAATGTTGGCAAAAACGCTTTAAACAGCCTTTAAACTTACATATTGATACAGCAGAATATTTTCCTTTGCTTATCGATCCTCTAATATGATATTCAAATAACTGTTTTAATTCAATTTGAAATAACAGCGAAAAATATTGAAGGGCCACGCCCATGGGCGTGGTCTTGAAATTAAAAAATTTTTACTCAGCATTATTTTTTTCTCCTATGTTTCTATGCAGTTTGTTATACACAAATATAGCTGAAAATGCTTCCTAGCCTTAAAGTAGTACAAGATCTCCACGTTTTAGGTCAATTAGAAGAGGCATTGAAAACATCTCTTCGTCACCGTCCAAATCATACGTTACTAAGTATTTAGTCTTCAACTTGTCATTTGGAATCTTGTCTACACTTTTCACGGTTCCATCAAACCACTCGGCCACGTCATCTTTTGTTTGTTTAATCTTGTGCTTGAATCGATGTCCGACTAGCTGTTCAGGGTTCTCCAGATACAAATCAAGCAGTGATTGTGAAGAATGAGCCTGTTGTTTCATCCTTGCCTGGTTGAGTTTGTTGCCAAGTTTTGTTTTCTCTTCGGCAACTCGCTGCTGCCAGTTTTCTATTTGGCGAAAGTAGTGGTGTTCATTGGGATTTGAAGAAGTTGAACCACCTAAATCATTGAGTTCAATAACTTCTCTTAGGTGAGATTGAAGCTCGTCACAAGAAAACACTTTCCTTTCACCCCCTGCTTTGGTTTCCGTCTGGAAATAGTATGGTTTTGGTGCTTTAGAGCCAGCAGCCTTGTGGAACCGTAGTTGAGAGATAACGGCTTCTTTGGGATCAGTTAGAACGCTCAGAATTTGATCCATCTGATCAACCGACGTCCACACACCCCCTAGACGCACAAGATTGTTGGTACAACTGACAAGATCACCAGCTCTTTCCTTCTCTTTCTGCTTTGCCTTTTCCTACTTCTCTTGTTTTTCTTTCAACTTCTGCGCTCTTCTCGCCACGACGTACGCCTTTCGCTCCTTGTGTCTCTGTGCAATCCACCCTGTTGCACTCTTTCTCGCATCAGCAAGAAGTTTCTCTTTTTCTTTCACTGGTAGCTTTTCCAACCACAATACAGTTTTATTGCTTTTCCACATAATAAGGGCCTCATGCGTGACCATCCGAGCAGACGGTTTAATGCGGAGCTGAAGATCTAGCTGGGCAAAGTCCCTTTCGCTGACAATATTTGTCTTTGGTACGTTTGCTGCTGCCTCTCTCGCCTCGGTTGTTACTTGGGATTGTTCGCCACCGGGAAGCTGATCAGCAACCTGTCGCTCAAGAACAATCAGGAAATGAGCACACAGAATTTCAAGGACTTGTTCCGTGATGGCATCAAATTCATCAGTATGCTGCTCAAAAAGTGCCTCATATCGCTTGTCTCGGTTGACAGGTGCAAGGTGTTCGTCAAAGATGGCATCTCCTTTGAGTAGAGCGGAGGCATCGTGAGATCCGACTTGAAGGCATGTTTGAAGTTTGCGATAATGTTTGGCCATATCTATGATGTTCATTCTTGATTCCAGCAGCCTCCACAACGGTGCAGTGACGAGCTTGTCCACAATTCCCAGAGCTCGCACTCCAGCAAGGAAAACATCAGAGGTTAGATCGACATCAACAGATTTCAAAAGTCGATTAGCGTCTGGCCATTTTTCAAGGAATTCTATAAAGTGTTTTCGGTGATAGTAAGTTGCCGAGGCATTGTAGAAAATGATGTTGATTCTATTCCCTCGAAAACTGGCCAGCGTCGACTCTTCACCTTTGCCGATCAGAAATGTCGAGAAGTGAGACGCAACTCCTGCTTCGTCACTCCCATGCTCCTCGAATGCTTTGGAAGCAGTCCTGATTAATCGGAATGTTCCACTTTCACTGTTTCCGAAGCCGAAGGGATTATTTCCTTCAAGCATTGCTGCCTCTACAGTTTTGAGGGCGGAGTCCGCTTCACTGCCGAAGTTAACAATTAGGTGAAGCCCACAAAAAAAGTGTCCCACGTGTAGAACGGACTCTTTTTCTTTGTCGGTCAATTCATCCCAGTTTGATATCACTTGAGGCGTGACTTTCTCTCATAATGCATCAAACTCCTGGTTGAAAGCTTTGTTGACGGATGCTCGGTCGGACATAGTACTTTTTATGGAGGTAATAAGCTCGTTTACTTTTGTCTCTCGTAACTCTTTATCTTCCATAGAAAGAGAGTGGGCAAGGTCATTCAACTTACGTGTTAGTGCCTCGGTCAAGTCAGCGGTTGTTGCCCCGCCCATTTCTAGCATGCCAAGGCTGAGTGTCTGTCATTCTGTTGTGGTCACCTGGAAACCCTGGTAGTGTTTATGAAATTTTGTGGTCCTGTCTCCGTGTAAACAGTTGCCAACTATACTGGACATGTCAGCATTCTGTAGCATTGCATTTGCTACCTGGGCGTCGGCAATATGTCTAGCTTCAAGACCAATATGAGATTTCAAAGCTTGACTGGGAAGCCTATCGACGTTTTTGCCAGCCCTGGTCTTTAAAACGGTCTCGATCACAATTGTACAATTGGTACAGAGAAAAGGAAATAGCTGCGGCTCCCGCCACGAGAACCAGATTTCTGGGTCTTAAAACATGCAAATTGGGTACTCTTACTCTGCGGCTGGTAACGGGCCGGTAAAGTCGCCGCAGTGCTGCATATTTTGAGATTAAACATATGTGAAGTCACTGCCTTGTTCGGCTTGGCCGAAATGCGTTGGACACCTGTATGACTTTTCAGGACATCAAGTGGCGAGTTGATGGTAGATTTAGTAGGAAAATAATATTAATTGAAGAGGTTTAACAATACTGATTAGTTCTTAGTAATTTTGTGGTTGAAGATAAAACAGAGCAAATGCTGAACAAAATCATATTTCTACAGCACTCTCCAGCCTGTTTCTGCTTTACAAGAGGAATCCTTTTTTTAGGCCTCCAAAGGTGACGGACTTTGATTTCTTCTTTATGGCTTTCTTCATATTGTTTTGGTTCTTTGACTTTTTTTTCTCAGCTCCATCTTCTTCCACTTGTACATCTTCGTTATCGTCTGTTCGAGTCTACATTTCAGTCGGTAAAGTCGTTTGCTCACCTCTGTGTTTGTTTTATAGACATTGTACAATTGGTACAGAGAAAAGGAAATAGCTGCGGCTCCCGCCATGAGAACCATATTTCTGGGTCTTAAAATATCACTCAGTATCATTTTCTTTAGAGAAAACAACTTTTTAACGCTTACTGTAAAACTAATAAATCGACTTAATCCTCTCCAGTTGTGACGAGTTTTCCCGGATTTGATCTTTACCCGTGTAGTAAATGATTAATTATCTTTGTTTCGTCATAAGATCGTAATTTATTGTATATATATTCGTGCTAATTAATCAAATTGCATTTCAAATAAGTTTTAAGCTAATTAAAACAAAAGTTATATTCAAACTTAAAAATCTCGTTTAAAATACCCGAATTTAAATGTGACCTACAACCCTCATTTGGGGACGTGATAAAACACTCAAACAGGTTTTCTGAAAAACAGTTATTTTTTAACCTGAAAATTAAATTTAGAAGACAAGCATAAATATTATGACAAATGATACTAAAAGGAAAGGAACTGGATCGTATTAACGCGAGTACATTTATGTACCTTCTGCACGTGCCATTTTGAGAATTTTGAAAACGTCAGGAAATTTCAACCAGCAAGTAGCTTGAATCTAGTCGAAGCAGACAAAAAGAATATCAAAATTCTCCACTTGGAATGTGCAGTTGCAAAACACTTTCCCTGGAGTAGGTGTACGATTAAGGAATCAAATACTAGTTTTTTGATTTCAGGAATTTATGATCATAAGACAAGTTAAACAAATTCGGCAAAGTATATTTAGTAATACAATTCAATACAATACAATACAATACTTTATTAACGTGGTAAATACTTAGCTAAAAGCAAGTTTACATATATAGCACGATATGAAAAGCTAAATACAATAATAATATAGGTAAATCCTTTGCCTGACGAGGGAATTCCACGCTAAATTTCACGGGAAGAACCGATATCGCTCGAGTCGTGCAGCCAATCAGTATAGTGCAGCGCTCAGTCATGACAAGGCATTTGCCGTGCGATCAATTTCGTTATTCATTCAGGTCTACTCTAACAAGAAAATAAAAATATCTAAAGTTAAAAATGAAATTATTATTGCCGGTTTGAGATACAATGACAACAACTTAGCTGTTTGACAAGGATTAAAAAGTGGTAGAACACAAGACGATAAAGTTGACCTCTGAACAATATGAAATCATTGAATGAAGCGACATGAGTAATCTTTAGCGATTGAATAAACATATGTTGGCAAAAAGTCATAAAACTCAAATTAAGTTAGTATTCAATATTGTTTCTGAATAGCAATTATTTTTATGATTTCAAACTGAGGACAATTTAAAACTGAAAGCTGGTTTGTTCATCTTTAGGATGACAAGGCCAAAGTCGAAACCGAAGGAAAAAATATATCACTGGCTAGTTGGTTTATTTACACATGGTGATGATGAATGGCGACATTTACTGTGGAGTTGTTAAAAGTTGCACCACTGAACAAACCTCCCAAAGCACCTGTCAAGTAACTTGAGAAAACAGTGTTCTAGTATTTGATTAGGCTTTCCTTTTCCTCCCAATCATAAGGCTTGCTTACTGTGGTTCTCGGCTTAGTGCGAAAAAATGTACCATCTCGGTATTTTCTTGGCCCTGTTCTGTATGCACGCTCTATCTTTGGAGGTTCCCTGAGATTTAGTTTTTCGACTAATTGCATTTTAACTGTCTCTTCTGTAGTGTCCCAATCTGCTTCGTATTCAGTAATTCCATCAATTCTGTTATTTCTTCGACTTTGATTTAACAAGTAGCATACTTGTTCTTTGAGCTCTTCAAATTAATATTCGTAACTCTTCAGGCCATTACATTTGTCTACCGAAATTCGCACCATATCCAGATTTTTTTTCTGCCAGTATTCAACATTTGGTCGTTTTGCACTGATACATTTCGAGTTTCTCTTGCAAATCGCTTACCGTGGCGGTCAAACGGTCAATTTCCTTCATATATTGTATTGTAATCAAATCTTTCTGTTCCGCAAGCATTTTTTGTACTGTGTCCAAAGTTACTAACCCCTGCTTTTTGAGCAACTCCTCGACTTTCACTGCCAGTATCTCGTTCGCTGTATCTGATGTTACATGTTCATATTGTGCTTTGATCGAAGCTTCTTTCTCGTCTAGCAGCCTTCTTGCGATATCAAATGTCACAACTTCTTCACTGTCTCCTGTCAATGAATCAATCAATCAAAATTTTATTTACACCATATATATTACAAAATATTTTTAATTATGATAATTTTAAATTTACAGACAGATGGTGCTGGGATTCCTGAAATAGTAGAACTAAACAAGTCAGGAATCCTAGTTACAATACATTAATTTTAACAAATTTAGTGGTCAATTGAGAAAATACGAAGAGGTACAAAACGATACAAACAGGAAATATAAAGTTATCTAAATGTCATTAGCCGGTTAGTTTATCTGTATTTAGATTTGACATATCTCTTATATAGAGCTTAGGTTTGAGTGAGACATATGAAAGCTTGTTAAAGATTGCGTAGTTTGGAAGGTGATCAGATAACCCTGTTGTTATATTACTAATAATTGTACAATAATCAAGAGAATTGAAAAAATTTTTATCAATTTAGGTAGCTGTATGTTTGGTGATTCTATTGGGGCAATTTAATAGAGGACAGAATAAATAGGAAGTGAGTGTATCAATAAACATTAAGAGGCATAATTAGTAAAAAACACGAAAAAATGCATCAAATTTAGCAAGAGAGAAAAACGATGCCTTGTTCTCTCAACAACCTCTGACCAGACTAACGCATTTGTAGTTAAACTTGTTCCTGTTTTTTTTGGTGGCATAGTTTAGTTGTAGTTGTAGATTTTCTATTTAGCGGGAGACAGAGGTGACACTTCCGCCATGATGCACTGACACCTTTGAAATCCAACAATGAAAAACAAAACGTAAGTCGCATATGTTAACTGAAGTTCCGTCTCCAATTCAAGCCAAAGTCTCATATTCAAATGTTCTACTTTTGTTGTTATTTTGCCCGGCTCTTCCTAACAGCCACGTTAAGGTCTCGGTAAACAGCTGCATTATGGCCATCTGTTTGATTTGCACCTTCTCCATGCACTTCAGTCATTCTTCGTCCCTGCTGCTTATACTTTTGCAAGCTACCTTGAAGGTTTGCCTCTCTTCTTCATTAAAACTTGAGACTTTCCCTCTTGAGTTTTTTTCCCCCTTTTTCCGCTCATTTAGCCATAGCCGGCTGGATGAATCTACAGTAGACTGTGAGCTTTCCCCGCTGGTAGTGCCTGCGGCTTGATCTTAGGCTTGACCATTTCTTCCACATTGTAAGGGTAATCAGGTCCCTTGTGCCCATGATTCGAGTCCCCCAGACTGGTTTTCATTCCATGGAACAGCATTTTTATACTTTTCCAAAAGGTACCTTACTTTCCTCTGGCACTTTTTGGTCAGTTTTGGGATTGATAGTTTGGATGAGACCTGTGCATTAACTGCCTCGTCCCCAGTCGCCCATGTGATAGCGAAACAGGCGATCATGGGGAGGAGAGGAAACGCAGAGCGACTGGCAAATCTTGCTTTCAAGATGGCGGCCAATTCTTTGGTGGATTGTCTGGAAATTCAAAGACCGGTCCACAAGGCTTTTATTAGGAAAAAAATCGTCTACCCGGAGGCTAGTTGCCTAAAAGAGAAGTTATTTTTTGAAGAAAAAGGATTAGGGCACCATTTTCGCACAATCCACAAGAAAGAAGCGAATGCGAAAGTTGTGAGCAAGGCAGTAATTAAAACGCGTGAACTTTATGAACAAAGCAAAAAAAATTCAATCGAACGAAACAACACACGCATAAAATTCGCATCTAACTTGTGTCACTAACCAACTTCAAAACGTTTCGCTCATGGCAAAATGGCCATCTTTGATGTAGGTGTGAGGTCATGTTTTCCTCCTCTTCCTTCTCCTTCTCCTACCTCTGAATCGTTAAATCTCTTTAAAAGCGAACGATCACGTTTCGGAGTACTTGTTTGGGTTTCGTGGTCTTTAAAGTAAACAACAGAAAAACAATGAGGTCCACCAAGATTACCGCCAAGTAGTATTTGAAGCTGGCATCAATTTTGAGTTAATAAATCAAAATGGGTACCCCACAAGCCGTCCAACAGCCGATGGCTCAAGAGTGGCTCCTTCCAAGGAATGAAAGATCAACGATGAAAAAGAAGAAAGGCCCAGGCGCCCTGTTATACCTGATCCATATGGGTTCATCATTGATCTGTATGTATAAAACAAATACGTCTGTGCAAATGGGGAAAAACACTAACATCAAAATTCAATTGGTACCTACTTGTAACTTAATTGATCTCTGGATCAATGTTTTTTTGAACTGGCTATTAACAGTAATATTGTACCAGCTAGTTCAAACAACCCAGGGTTAATTTTTAATACATGTTCTTGATGGAATTTTGAGGTTGACATGTTTATTTTATTGGTAAATCTGGACCGTATTTTGTGAGCATCACAAAGCTGTACATATGAAAAAGATTGCTCTATCAGTAATGCTACGAAGAGAAATACATTTAACACTATTTGTCAACAAATTCCGCGAACAGTTATCACAAGAATGTAGTGTGTTAAAACAATGTTGTAGCCAAATTGAAGAGAAATTTATCTAGTTTTGCAAGGGACGTCTGCTTTTGCAAATTCAGTCGCTGTCAGTTTGTAAATAAAAAATGTCTATCGTGACTTACATAACTGATAGCCATTTTGCGTTTCGTTATACAATATGCTTTGTCAGCTATTTTCAGATCAAAAAAAACGGCTTTGGTCATCAAATTTAGAATTAAAGACGTGTTGGAGTTTGTTTACGTGATAATAAATAATTTTTTGTTGGAAAACGTACACGGAACATACACGGAAAGAAAAGGGAAGAAAACGTGAAACAAGGTTAGTGATTTCTTTAAAACATTTTGAATTATTTCGGTATGAAAAGTAAATAAAAATAATCATTTAAACAAAGAGATACCTGTTTCGTAGTGTTGTGAAAACCTGTCTTGATTTGCAAATGATATAAATTTCTATTTCTTTATTTTGCTTTATTGTCAGAAAAGGAGAATTACCAAACTGTAGGAAAAAATAAAAAAAAACACAACAATTAATAGTTCCATGTTTCATACAAATGCTGCAATACCAAGTGACAAAAATACGAATGATACATATTTACGCTTATATTGGCGAATTATGATATCAAAAAAGAAACAAAAATGGAAAATAATGGCAAAGAATTGTACATATATTTTTATACAGTTGTCTAAGTATGACCACTCTTATTGTTATTTCTATCCATTATTGCACATGTTTCCAAGAGTTTATAATTTATTCATTTGACCTACCTATTTTAACCACTTTTGTAATTTTAACTATACATTTGAGAAAGGGGGCAGAGCACGCTGCCGAAAATTTGTGAAACAATTTTTTTTTAGTAATTTCTTTGCATGGTATATACCATGCTTAGCAGGGAAAAACTATTTCAAATGTATACGTCTACCTGGAGATGCAATGCATGACATGCTCGAAAGGGTTTTACAGTACCAATGCAAAGAGCTGCCAAAGTGTATCATCCAAGAAGTGAAATGGATCTCACTTGATGTGTTTAAGGTAGCAGATACGTGAAAAAATTAACGTTTGAGTCAAGATTTTCAGATTTTTTCGTTTTATGCAGAAATGAAATCTAGACCCATTTGAAAATACTGTGCTATACGTTTTTTGTAGATTTTCTAATGCCTTAAGTGAATTTTTGACCTTTTTCATGATGCACCCATATTCTGCAATCTTCGTTGCTATGGAAACGTGATATGTTTTCGCCAAAAAAGGGTTTCAGCCCCTTTCTGGCTACCAAAAAAACTGCAACATTTAGCAAGGCGTTCTATTTAAAGCATAAATTCGTTATGGAGGCCTGGGGACTAGTTTAGGACCTGTGGATCAAGCCAATAACAATGCTTGTAATCCAAGTCATTTCAAAATTTTTGGGAGTTGCTGTTCGTAATTTTTATTATCGTTGTTTAAAAACAACAAAATGTCTGGTCAACGAACTTATGTCAAAGCATGAAGTAGAAAAAGGTCAAAACATATCAAGCTTTGACCCATTGTTAGGTTGCAATTTTGCTAAGACAATAGCCTATTCAAACGTTGGGCCTTGGGAATTCACACGTTTGCTAGTCG
>JAOCPT020424366.1:0-21244 GCA_026546935.2 Palythoa grandiflora | reverse complement strand
CCCCCCCCCCCCCCCCCCCCCCCCCCCCCCCCCCCCCCCCCCCCCCCCCCCCCCCCCCCCGGACCTTAGTAATATTTTACTACTTTTCATGCCTTTTCTGTGTAAACCTGAAAGTTGCTTTTTAATAGGTGCACTTTCAAAACAAAGAACAACAACCAGCAACGTTGTTTCCGAGAGTGGTATGTACACATTAAAATTAGAGAAATATTATTTAGTAAGTAGTAGTAAAAATACGAGCTGGAGATCTGTATGGGCGTTTACTATTGTGAGCCAAAGGCGAGCCACTGTGAATGCCCATACAGATCGTACGCAAATATTTCATCGTACTTGTGAAGTGAAACAATGAGTAGAGATCTGTATGGAAAGTTAATGAATACTAATCAGCTGAGCAGATGTTTGTATCAAAAGTTAATTCTACTGTTAAATAATCATCAACCAAGTTGATTTGTATTGGGGTATACTCAAATGACTCAAATACTGCCTACATTGTATTTATTGGACATAACTGTTATGAATTTTACAAGTTTAGATACAGTTTGCAAATTTTGAAATGTTTATAGTGATCGATGTGTTGTAGTTCTCATGCAAAGATGTAATCTTGTTATTATATATTGTTTTATAGGTAGCCAAAGAACAATATGCATCCAGGGGAGTCAGCTATCACTTGGTCCTGCCGCAAAGGTGCGAAACAATGGAACCATGACTTAATGCCTTTTACCATTCTTTGGTATTACTGTAGTTGAATGCAGTGGCATACATACTTATTTTGGATAATTTGGGTTGAGAAAAATTTGTTTTAAAAGTGGTTTGAAGTATACAATCAGGGTACATAATCAATGGTGATATGAAATGAGCCTTAGTTTGGCCACCAGCATATGTCCCTCATTTATTTATCACAATTCTCCTTCCATGTTAGAAAAATAGTAAGGTTTATGGTTTATGTACATTGCAGATTCAAAGCAATTCTACAGTTGAAGTCACATTACAAATAGATCCTGAAAAGATGAGAGAGGAAAGTGCAATTTACTAGAATCTAGAACCTGGTTGTTTCTTGTATGCGTACCGTAAATCATTAAATGAGGCTGCTTATGAGCTGGCTGTTGAAAATCCACGTTTAGTATCTAAAAAGGGAGAATTGCAAGAATTGGCAAAGAAGAAAGTTGATAGTGATGGTTATCTGTATAAAAAGAAAAAGTCCAGGGCAGTTGATTTATCCCCCAATGAGCTGCTTCCCGTGCCATCTAAAGTAACTCCATCCTTGCGCTCAAAAAGGATCAGTGAAGTAGAAGAAGACCTGAAAGAAATAAAAATGGAAATGACTTTGATCGAAAGATCAAGAGTTAAAGCTAGAAATGTTGACAATTATGAAAGAGCAAGGCGCCTAACCCAAGAGATGACCCCATTGAGAGAAAGAAAGCGAAAATTAGAAGACGAGCTTACATTATTGCAGAAAAAGGAAGCAAAGTCACTCCTGCAGAAGAAAAAGAGAGATAACAAAGAGCAAAGTAAAGAAGAGGGTCAACCACAAGCCAGTCCACAAATCACAATTGACAAGTTGCTGAGTAGAAAAGCAAAAGAAGACTTGCAACAGAAAGACGGCAGTGACAAGGTAGAAGCTTCAAGTGAATGTGATGTAACTGACGTTGATCGTGCTGTTCAAGCCCAAGGCGCAGATAAGTCAAGTCCTGAATCCCAAAACGAACAGTCCGACTTGCCACAACAGAAAAGCTGCCAAGAAAATAATTTTTTATAGATGAAAGCGGTAGGCCAAAGGATGAGACATTCAAACACTATCAAAGACAAACAAGGAACAATTTGAGTGACAATTTTAAAGAGGAAAGTGGACTTTACATATCCCAATTAAATGGCATTTCTCTGGATCAGTTCATTTCTTTTAGATTTGAGTTGTGTCGTAATAGTCACAGAAGTGACTGCAAAGAATGTTCTTTGTTGATAAACGTTGCTGTTGATATTTTGCATGGTGGAGTATGTGAAGTTTCCAAACTGTATAAAAAACATTTTACCTCAACCTACCGCTCATCAAATGCCGTACGACGATTCATGCAGCTGCCAGTTGTGGTTTTTAGAGTTGGTCAGAAAATTGGCATGCAAAAATTGTATGTTGTTGAGAAGGAACAGGGTATCGATTACAAAAAGGTAGCCACCTTGATTGAGAAGTTTACAATGCAGCCGAACTTGGAAGTTGGAGGAATTGGAAGAGATACTTTACTTGCTCTGTGTAAGTTAGCGTCAACAGAGAGTGACAGGAAACTTATAAAATTTGCTGCGTGTGAAGCAAGTAACTGTTCAAACAAAAAAGCTGAAAACAGGTTTGGCATACAAAATATCTCCAAGTTAAAGGAAGAAGTAAAGAATGCTTTAGAAATATCACAAAATATAAGAAAGGAAGTTGCAGACCTTGCTATGGTAAGAGAGAAATCCGTTCTTCGTTGTCTTGGTTTGTATGAGCCCTGTGAGAGTGATTCAAGTGACAGTGACGTTGAGTGCGAAGCAGAAACTTTAGGAAAATCTGAAGATGAAATTCAATGGGTCAGTGATAATGAAAGCAACAGTGAGTTAGACTTAACTGAAGTTTTGAGAGAGGCTGAAGAATCTGAAATGTCACTCAATGAAGACCCAAGTAAAAACAACAAACCAGAAAAAAGTGCTAGACAGAAGCACATGGACCCAGATGAAGGACTGAATAAACAACCCCACATATTTGCTCCAAACCATGACCATTTAATGCTTATGCTTAGAGACAATCAGTTGAATTGGTTTGCATTTGTCGAAGAGTTGAGACTCTTGATGCGGCAGTACACTAGTGAAGTTGTCAACCAAGTTCTTCTTGATTTCAGTGAAAATCTGTTGTCAATGGACTTAGATGATGATGAGCATGAGCGTGTGGAAATATCAAGACAGGCATATTTAAATAGTGAGAGGGTAGCAGTTGAAAATGAAACGGGGTTAACCGACTCAGAAAGTGATGACCCGGAGGACTGGGTGGGCCTTAATTTGCAGTCTGAAAAAGGTAAACAAGTTTTGTTAAAGCAGCGAGAAATCATCAAGAGAATGGCCAAGAGAAAGGAGGCAAAAGAAATTGCTGAAATGAATCTTCTGAAGCGGAAAGTACCTAACAGGGTGGGTTCAATATTACGAAGGTTCCCCAACATTGGAAAAGACATTGAAGAGTTTGTGTCCAGTAAGAGGTGTGGGGCAGATTCATGGCGAAGAACTGGAGTGACAACCTTCGATGGGAACAGAAAAAGAGGCCCAAAAGCATCATTTCGTTCAATTCAAGAACATTTACAAACAAAATACGACGCCAAGATTGGGTATGGCACAATTGTACAGCTATGTGTTGTACGCAACAAACGAAAGTTATCATCGAAGAGGTACAAGGGTGTGGCAAAGGTAACGTGTCGCCGAGCAAGAAAGGGCTTCAATTTAAAATTTAACCCAGATGCACATTACAGCTGTGCCATGTACAAGATTCTTGACAAATTGCAGTTAACTGATGGGCATGACAAGCTACTATTAAATAGAGACGACCAAGCAGGGTTTCGACTTGACACTACCTATACACACTGCCAGCACAAAGGACTGTATTCTGAAGCTCAAGAGGTCACAACGCGTACAGATTTTGTGAATAAGTACTCCTCTGTGCTACAAACGTCCTCGTATCTCTTTATGGAAACTCTTACAAATGAAGAAAGAGCTGCTGGTTTGGTGAAGGACCATTTTTCCTTTAAAAAGAACCCATCGCAACATGCTGCTGATTTCAAGTTTCTTAAAGCAACACAAGAGTTTAAAGATTACGTATCTGGGAAGCCTGTTGATTGCATCCGGGTTGATGGTGCCACTGATGAGCGACCTTCTATTCAAGAGGTTCAGTTTCTTTGGACAGAGGTTCATCTAGTTGAAGAGAAGATATGTACTTGTCTTACAGCACGAAACAGTGGAGGAAGTTTCTTAAACCGAGTTGAGTTGGTTAATGGTTGCATTGCAAGGGCACATAGTAATGCCTTCATCCCCTCCACACTGAATGGATCGAATTTCAACAAAGATGGCCTGAATGAAGAAAAACTGAAAGAAAATTTGGAAGCAGCCACAGAAGTATATATTGATAGGGTACAAGATGCACCATTCGGAAATACAACTATCAAGTTTTTCAAGGGTGCTCATGATGAGAATGCCAGATATTTACAGGAGAGAAGAGAAAAATTGTTAATTTTTTTACATGGTTCTAAAAAAGCAAAGCAAGAACTACAAAAGACAGAACCAGTACTTTACAAGTATTTTGAAGAGATATGGCAAGTTAGGAACAATCACTTAGTTAAAGGGCTTCCAGAACAGTATGTGTTCTTTCTATACGCGTGCTACAAGCCTAACTGCTTTCACCCAGTGTGCAAAAAAGGCATCCCTCCTACAGAACCAAAGTGGTATGATGGTGGTCCCACTCTTCGTTGTCTACCAATGCCTATGAAGGACCCAAACCGGCCTTGGGGTGGGCACTGCAAAGACTGTGAGAGCTGTGCGGGGCACTACTTGTCAGCTGAGGATTCCATTGCCTCTTTGACTACAAATGCAACAAGAGACAGTGTCATGGAACCTCCTTCTGTTGTGTTGAAAAGAGAGTTTTCTAAACTTACCAAAACAGTGGATGCAGATAACATAAGTGATGTTGAAATTACAAGGTGTGCCAAGGAAACTTTATTGACTTCAAAGGAAGTGAAAATGTGGTTTAGTCACCTGGCGGAAGTAAGTAAACGCAGGAAGATGGGAGCAAAAAAGGCTGCAGCAACACGACAAGCAAAAAATGGTAATTATATAATTTGAATTATAGTATCTACGAACTGAAATGTTCCTTTTAGATACTAGTGCTGGGGTCAATTTCAAAACCCTTTTACAAGTGTGATTTACAAGTGTAGCCATTGTTTCAGAGGTTGAAAACAATAGCTATACTTGTAAATTACAGGTGTAAAAGTTTTATTAAATTGATCAATGGACATTGTAATTTTTTCCCTTGCATTGCAGCAGCACAGCAGAAAACAACTGGATTTTGTCCCTGTGGCCAATCCGATGATGACTTCATGATCGCATGTGATCATGAAAAGTGCAAGTATCAGTGGTTTCATTATGTTTGTGTGGCTCTTGATGTTATTCCTGATGGTGACTGGTATTGCCCTGAATGTGCTGGTAGGCAGATACTTGCTCATGCTTTTTCAGTATCTTTAGGTAGACGTGCAGGCACTGTTAACAGGGAAAGGGGAGGGTGGGAAAACACTACCCAATTTTAAGGTCAATTTTTGTTTTGTCTTGCAAATTCAATCCAGTCTCAATAGAAGTGGCGAATATGCAAACAAACACAGTGACCATGTACATTAACAGAGCTGCTTTTCACAGTGTTAATATAAATTTTAATCTTTTGTCATAGGTGGCGAAGTTCCCTGGAAGAGACAATGAAACGCTGCATGAGAGATATCAAATGAAAGTCTGTTTATTTTTGTGACCAAACGCTGCATGAGAGATATCAAATAAAAGTCTGTTTATTTTTGTGACCAAACGCTGCATGAGAGATATCAAATAAAAGTCTGTTTATTGTTGTGACCAAGTTGACTATCTTTTGAGTGTTTTTGCCGTGGCCATCATGAAGGAGTATAAAACAACGCAATGATTTTCCTTTGGGAAAAAAAGTTTAAGTTTTGTGCAAATGTTTTTTTTTCATGTTTTACTCCTGCAACATGGTTGCAGCGAGAACACTCCATATGACTTTTTTAAACGTAAACTTTCCCTGGTAGGCGGGGACAATCGAGGGCATTTGCATGAAAATATTGCCCCGGGGGCGGGAACATTTACTTACTTTCTCCAGCCTATTAGTCCAAGTCCCCGCCTTTGCCCGGGTTGGGGGGACCGGGGATTTACATTGACTGGTGCATAATTGTTTTAGTAAAATTACAAATTGTTTTAGTATAAATATACAGGTGACTATTTCAAAAAGGAAAAAAGACACATTTAAAACAAGGAAAAAACTTATTTCAAGCGAAAGCGTGCCGGCAGCCATTTTGGATAATTGCTGGTGGTGATTATCGTGTGATAGTCTGAGTTTGTCGACCAATCAGCGCGCGATTTTGTTTAATCACCTGTGTAATTTTACTAATATTATATATCCTGATGAGAAAAATTGTGAGAAAAGTACAGTAAATAAAGAAAACACAAACAAACACACTATAAAATAATATTTACAATATTTATAAATGAACAAAAATTTCTACAGTTCAGTATGCAAACACATTTTATAAATACTATTTAAACCACAGGTAAGAACTTACAATAATTTTCTCACTATCTCATGCTGTTTAAGGTTCTTTTCTTTTTTCTACAACAAGAGTTCTTAAAGCTTAAAGATAAAACTGGTAGATTAAACATATTAATAGATCTCCGACCCTAAGTAAGGGTTTTCATAACATCTAGCTTTTCACTGTAAATTCTGTGAAATTCTTTTGACAGAAAGTAAAATGGTGCCTCCAGATTCTCGTGCTCTTTCTGAAAAAAAATAATGAAAACAAAAGTCAAAATCCACTTATTAAGACACATTTGTTATAGACTATTTTGTCCTCTTTATTTGCGGCAATAAAACAGTGTCATTATAGAAACATGCTATGATATAGAAGAATATAAAGGAGGTGTTGAGAGAAAACAAAGCAAACATGAGTTTTCTCTCTTCTTTGTGAGTGTTCTCCTGCATCATAACATAGTTTTAAAACTCAATGGAAAGTTAACACAAGTGATGTTGTTTTATTGCTTTTAGAAAATAGATCACAAAATCATTAATCGATTTGACTAATTTCAAAACTTTGCTTCAAGTTCAGAGTGGCGTGAAAAAAGAAAATGGTACTAAGCCAATCACAGCACTTATTTTATTGTATCCATTTTCTAATGTTTATTTTAATTATTATACATTCAGCTCTCTAACTCCTTTTTGATTGGCCAAAAGCCTACAGTGAATTTTCAAAATCAGCACCCGTGACGTCATAAACTGCAGATTATACAATAATCATGTCAAGGTCACTCAAGGTTATGGGTAATCATGTCATGTATGACTGCAGTGCATGATTTCTAAGGGTAATCATGTCAAGTTTGCAAGCTTTGTGTTGTTTGCCGTCAGTGAAGAAGCACAAATATGACTTCTAGGTTTGCTTCGTTGACCGAGCAAGACATGATTTGTATGTTTACACGTTGACAAATAAATTATCAGTTCCACTCACTGTTGTGACCATTATTTTTTCGTTGAATGTATTAAAACAATTATTAGATTCAGTTTTTGTGATATCCAGAATAATCAAGGTCTCGGTAAGGGTTATCAGCCCCCCACCTCAACCTTGATTATTCTGGATATCACAAAAACCTCATCCAATAATTGTTTGTAATTGTAAAATACGCAATGATATAGTAAACAATGCAAAAAACATAAAATCTTTTCATAAACTCCATAATTTTATAGCACATGGTAACTTTTATTAAGCCACATATAATATCTGAAGCATGAAAACTTACTGCTGAGCACTCAAAATATTCCAAATTCTTTGAATTGGCAAACTCTCTGCCTTGCTTCGTGGAAATAACTCGTCTTTGTTTGAGATCATTTTTTGAAGCAACCAAAGCTCCTAGTATATAAAAACAAAAATAAAAAATAAAATGTTTGAGATTCCACATGTAGGTGTCTATAAACTTTTCTAGGTAAATTTTCATATCTGCAGTTTTTACATTAGTTACAATTTTCTATTGAAAAGCAGAAAAAACCCCTTTTAAACATTTTTCTGGTACAGTATTTGCGTGAGATTTATTTCAGATTCTTTTAATTTTCATTCTTTTATGCTCTAACAGATTTTTTGACAGCAAAAAAACTTGCTAAATTGTCAATAGATTTCCTGTTTGAAATTTATCTTCTAATATTAACCCTTTAAGCCCCAAGCATGACAAATGACATGTTGCTAAATTCTCCCAACTAAGTTCGATCATACTTTCTATATATTAAGCAGTTTGGGAGAATTTGGCTTTTCAACTTCAGCTTATTCCACTTGATCAACTCCATATTTCTCATTACCAGTTACATTATTTTATTTGAGTTATGTAAGGAGAAGTTAGATGTTGATAAATTGACTGGGGCTGAACTTAGGGTTAAATTAAGAAGAAGCACTCGTTGAAGGCCAAAGAACAGTTTGATAATATAAAGTTGTGATACTCCATTTTACAGTACCTGGTATTGCCTCTCCTGTTTTTTGTGCTCGACATCTTTCAAGCCACTTATTACAAGCATTAAAAGACTGCTCACTTGTAGCATCATAAACAACCATCATGAGATTTGGATGTTGCCACTGAAATTGTAGCACACATATTGACATCAAATAATTTAAATCTGAAGTAATAACTGTTAGTTAGTTACAAACTACAGTAATGGCCACAATAACCATTTCCAGATAAATTTACTCAAACAAACAATTGAGCTAACTCTTCATACATTTACAAACTATGTGATGATTTTTACATAAGTCAGGAAGAAGGTTTTCAAGTGGTGCTGGAAGATGTGCATGCAGTTTGATCTATTTATTTGATATTTGCCAGTTTTAAAGAACTTTTTCTTTATCTATTAGAATCAATAAGTAAAAAACATTGGCAATTCTTTAATCTAGTAGGTACATTTTCAGGTTTAAACTGTATTCTGGTATAACTACGGAATGATGCTCTTAACATGTCATTTGATCATTAAGAATTAAATAAATGTACTGTACCCCATATGACTTTGGAATCCTGATTATAACACTTACATGCTGTTGAACTGTATCAGCAAACACTTCTTTTCCAGCTGAGTCATAAATATAAAGCTCCTGTAAATACAAAATAAACAGGATCCACATCAAGATCAATTAAAAACCCACGGCAAGGATAGCACAATAATTATTATTAAATTGAACATTTAGTAGATATGCATGTGAAAAAGTTGTTGACATTTTTAATTTGTCTGTATTGTTCATCTTGTTGTTGTGTGTTAATTTCTTTCAGTAATTTGTGTGCAATCTCGTTCCCAGGGCCCTTTCCTCTTCAAAGAGCAATGGGCCCTGGGAACAAGGTTGATTTGTGTGCTGAACCTTAAGAGCCACCACATTTTTGAAGTATGATCTTATAAGGAAATTTTTCCACGACAAAACTCCAGTTCTTTTATTTTAATACAGTGTTCCATCTAAAATTTTAAATCAATGTGTCTCAGACTGTTAAGCAATGGGTCCCAAGGAGTCTCACTTACTGTATTAAACTTACTATCAATGTCAAGTTACCATTCATGACAAGTATTTTTCAAACTCAACTCTAATATGTAATGAGTTAATCATAAAATTGGAGACCTTGAGTTAATAGATGAGATGTATTCTTAAACTATGTTAAATTGTGTCTGAATGGATGCATATTATTTTTAAGTACTGAAATAATCTTTGCCTCTTAACAAAAAGGTGTATCAGAGATTAGCAGGATGCATAGGTAGATATTTCACTGCATTTATTTACCTCATTCTGTATTTATTCAAATAACTGCACTCTTTTGAATAAGTACCCCTTTCAAATACGTGCCCCCCTCCCCAAGAGTTCATGCAAAAGTTTAATAGAAAAATGCCCTCCCTCAAATAAGCACTCCCTTCCCCACAAAAAATGTTCGAGGCTCACCATGACGTTGCTGATTTTTTATTACAGCATAACTGGCTTGTAAACATATCTGATTAACACACTATTTAATCTTGCAGTGTATTATTAATAATACCATATAACAGGAATTTTTCTCAAAGGTTTGACAGCTATTCCATTAAAGTCCATAATGAGTACAAAGTTCTTTCATCTTCAAAATTTAATTCTCAAATTTCAATGCAATAGCTTTCTTCAATGTACAAACAATAAAATGCTCCTAAAGATACAGTAGCTGTGTAAATACACTTTTTCTTACAATTTGGTCGGTTATAATTTAAGGTTTTGTTGTTAGAGTGTATTGTCATGTTTCACGTTCATTTTGTATTTGAAGAAAATATATTTGCTGAAGATTCGAATCATTGCCTTTTTGGCTAAAATGGTGAAAGTTTAGTAAGACTTAAGAGCCCTCCCTCAACAAGCGCCCTTTGTATAAGCCCCTCCCCCCTAAATACGGTATTTCAAAACTGGTATCTAACAAAATTGATGCTTACCACAGTATCTGTAGTCTCTGGAATATTGACTGCCTTCACGCATACTTCAACACCTGTTGTCTGATTTGAAAGCACACAAATTATATAAAACCTTACAATTATTTTATCTACTAAATAACTGTAAAATTGAACCTGTATCTATAACTGTAAAACAGTAGGAGATGGGAGCATTTGCTGCAGGCACACCATCTCAATGGAACAAACTGACAAGTTTTCTCAGAAATGAACGTAAACTCAGACATTAAGAAGTTGCTCAAAACTCATTTCTTTAAGGAATAAACATGCTGTTGTCAGAAAAAAATTAGTATACTGTATGCCCCGAGTGGGAATCGAACCCTTGTCTCCCTGTATTCTATAGTCAGGAGTGCTATTAAACCACTACACCATCAGGGATCGCCATGCTGGCAACGTAGCAGTTTCATGATTAGTTGAGTTGGTTAATGCGTGAGGATTCCTGGGCCCAATTTTTCTTTTTGGGTGAAACACATTACAGTAGTATTAGGACACACTTTTCAGACCAAAGTTTTTACACAGAGGTGTTTTGAACTGAAATAATAGCTGTGAAAATTTTAAAAAGTATCAATTTTCAACCCAAAACTGGGGCTCGACTTATACATGATATCAACATATACACAAGGTAATACGGTACTTCAAAAATTTTTCAAAAATTTCTGAAGATTTCTGAAGATTTTTAGAAAATCTGCAAAAATCCAAAAAATGCATAAGAAGCAGTTTTTAAACATTTCTGAAACTTTCTGATAATTTCCAAAAACTATTGGATAGTTCTGATTATTTCCATAGATTTAGGCATGGATAAATTACTGGAAGTAAAAACGGTCATGAAAGACTTATCAACCTTGCTTGCTCAGTCTGTAAACTATGTAAAATATCAGACCTCAGTCTTTTCTATACGAACCTCGCTGCACTTGGTTGATCCGTACTGTCAAGACCTAGGTCTAATATTTTTCATACAGTCCTTGCACTCAGATAATAATCTCTGAATGTATGCCAAGGGTTTATATTTGTAATTTTACAGTATTTACTGTAACAAATTCCATTTGGCTATGGTCAAAATTATCGATCAACGGCTAGAAAAAATGTACCAGGAAACAAAATCCAAACGGAATCTAATTATATAAAGTCATAAAATAAGTACAGCTAAAACAAAAACTTCCTTAATCTTCATTGACATTATTAACGGTGGTACCATAAAAATATAGAGGCACAGAATGAGATACAGTACTATAGTTGGTTTTGTTGAAATAAATTTGCCTAAGTTTCAAGAACGTTTAAGAGAATTACACGTATGAGCTTCTTTTCTAGAGCTAACTTTGTAAAGCTTTTTTAAAATTTGGAGATGCGATGAAATGAACCTACCATTGTGTAATTTTTTGGAAAGTGTGTTCCATCACTATGAAAAGCTTGTGCGATGGCACTTTTCCCAACACAAGGGTCCCCTGAAATGACATTATTTGATTTCATAGTAAGTCAATATAATGATTATACGAATTTGCTTTCTGCAAAAACTTAAAAACCGCAATGTCTTGTAACAATATGAATAGAAAAACTTTGTGATAATTTTTTGTTCATATGCTTTAAAGCTCTAATGTATTTGGGCTTCACATTTTAACTATAATTTATACCTACTTCTTGGCAACGAAAACAACCGAGGAAAATCGCGGTTTTTCGAACTGTGTACAGAATATTGCAGCTATTGACATTAGGATAAAAAACTTTATGTCAACTTACCTGCTATTATCAATTTTGCACGCAAAATTACCATATTCTATAGGCCAAAAACTACAAAACACACAATTATATTCGATCTCTGAAATCCTGTGAGTTTGTTCGTCAGTTTATTTGATGGCCCAAAAACTTTTTTCGAGCCCGCGAAATAAAGCGGACTTTGTTGCCGTAGCAACTGTTTATTAGCTTCCGCTGTATATGAAGCACACGAGCTCAGAGAGTCATTTGAACTTCTGCACTTCAGCACAGCAAGGGTATCGATTGTCTTTATAGATTGTGTGGTTGTGTTAGAAATTTTTTCAAGCACGAAATATAAAAGCAATCAATATGTTTTAATTTGAGGATACTCTGAAATTTAATATCGACAGTGAATTTCTAAATCCGCAAAGGCTTCCAAGTTTTGTTTGATTTTGTCACTTTATTACTTGTGGCGCTGTCAGACGGACCTGACTGAGAATGGCCAGTATATATCTTCCTCCCATCGCAAGAAAAAAGAGAGTGGATGGCTGGCCACGGTATGATGTTATACCATCTTGCTATTTATGCAATGAATATTAGTTTGTGAGTTGATAGCAGCGACTGACTTTTACAGAATTCAGAAAACTTTTAGCATCAGGTCTAGCCAGACACAATGATAAGGTGTTGTTCTTTGTCACTATGTAAACACTGTTAATTTCTATCGAAAAATTCTGTCTCTTCGCAGAAAGTAATAAGTCATAAACACGTGATGTGTTTAGTTTTGGCGTTCGTATTATTGAATTGACTACGCTTCTACCTCAAAAAAATAGGTTCGTGAATCTAACAAAGCACATAACAGATAATAATCCTTTGATCACAATCGTATCAATGCGAGCTATTTGACAATGACATGCCTGACCAGAGACAAATTCTTAAAATAATTGAAGTTTGTAGAATCTCTTTTGCGACCCATTGCATTTTATAAGGTACCTTTGGTGTTATGATTTTTTTTAAAGATTCTTCACTGCAGGTTATGAAAGTAATTTTAGCGCATGCGGCGCCAGTTACGCTGGCCCTTAATAGGGCCATTTGACAGCATTTTACGAGACTTCCATTTGATGAGCTGTTTGTTAACCTTACAGTATATCTACACATATCGTAAAAACACTTTAAAAATCTCTCTATTTGTGGTAACTATAATTCAACATTTTCCTCTTTAAATCGTAAATACCTATTTGATATTTTCAAAGAGTAAATAGAAACCAGCTGTAAATAATCTACCTGTGTAGACGTGCAGCATTTCCTCCATCCCACGATTATGTTAATAAAACCAAAGGTCTTCTTTTTTTTAGTTATTACTATTATTATAATTGTTGTTGTTATTATTTACCGTTAAATATTTTCTAAAATATAAAAATGTTTAACAGGGTTCAAACAGAGTCTTAAAAACTTGGAATAAGGTCTGTAAATCCAAAAACTTTCAGGGTAAATTGAACACTGATTTTATAAATGCTTAGTTATGGGCTAACAGGGAAATTTAGTTTTTTTGTCTATTTGTTTTCCAGCCATAATACTTACGAAGTTTTTGGGGACTACCAGGAAAATACAGGTACCATGATGACCAATTATGGCTCCCAGTTTGTCAGGCACAATGTTCCACCAACCGAGCAACGAGTTCTTTCAGCAGGTCGCAAAAACAAGCCACAGCCAACTTCTGCCACATTTCTAAGACAAAATCCACGATTCACTTGTGAACCAATCTGCCATGTCAGTACAACCATAAAAGAAACTGCAGAATTCCATCCCTGGTGGCCTAATGAATTACCAGAAAAAAAAGCCAAGGTGCCAAAGTATAGCTTGGAATCTACATCAAGATTTGATTACCAAAAAATAAATCAACAGAAAGTAACAGGTCGATATACTTCAAACTCTCTTATAACTGAATCAGCCGCAGGAATAGTGCCAAGCCCAAAGACACCAAAACAGACTCGATTTTCTGAAAAGATATCATATGAGCACCAGTACAACTCTCGGCTAGATCCTAATGAACCAATCCGAGGAAAGCGACATGGAAGTTTTGTCTGGAGACCAACTGTTTCCATTCCTACAAGAAACAATAACAATGGATGGACTCCAAGCAATCAGGTAACACAAGGGCATGCTCAAACACTAAATTATACTGACCAGGAAGCAGCAAGGACAAGTTTACCAAACCCAGCACCAGTTCAAAGAGATTCTCATTTGGAAATAACTAAAAACAAGGCTATTGAAGAGCTAAGCCATGTCACAAGGGAGTCAACAAATCAGTCTAAAACAGCCAATGGAGATTAAAATGGACTTTCAAAAAATTGCTCCTTAAATGATAACATCTTGGGGAAAGGTGATATAGGTAAAAAAAAAACAAAAACTGTCCCCGATCCCCTCAAACTATCTTAAAATATTAGCTCAAACAAATAAATTAGGGTTAAATAATAGCACTCTTTTAGAAGAAATGTCTAAAGACTAGTAATTTAAGACTGTAATTAATTTTAGTTGAAGCAATATTTCTATTAATTTTTTAGTTTATCCAAAAATATAACATTAATCATGCAGATATATCAAATAAAAATAATAACTGAAAGAGAAAAGTTATTTTTTCCAGTTTAATTTTTCAGAATTAAAATGGAGTTTTTAAAAAATATTAATGAAAATGCATGATTACTAACAGTAGTATTTCTCCTGATTTCTTAGTATGCTTCACTTTTTGTATTAATACTATATACCTATAGACAGTGTGTTTGGTCACTGGTTTGATGAAAAACAAAGTTAATTATGGAACTGTTTAATGAAAAGTCTATGGGAATTACATAATTTGTTATAATTAAGTATTCATATTAATTTTCTTAATTTGTTATTTATTAATTTTCCTCAGTGATATACATTTTTAAATGAGTAATGTGACGTGATTATATAATACAGTCACATATTTTTTGGCTGCTGGTAGCAACTAAAACAGTCACAAAATATGTGAATCACAAGTTTTAGTATTATTCACTTATTCTATTAATCAACTTGATTTTTTGAAATTGTAATTGGTAACATAATGTGTTGTAAACACATGTTAAGGAAAAGGCCAGTTTGATCAAATGAGTTTAAATTTTAATAAACTGGAATGAACAGATGTGCACAATTTTTTACCTAAATATATAAATTGCATTGCAAAGTATTACATATGTCTGGTTTAAGTTTAAATTTAATGACAGGTGAGCAGTTTTAAAATGTGTGATTTAGTGAGAGAGAGGCTTGAATTTTACAAGAGCCATGCAGCAACTGCGATGGGTGCCCCTAAAAAAAGCTAAATCCTTTTACGACCTAAGTGGAGCTGGTACTTATCTCCAGTTTCTGTAGTGTTAGGTGGATGGGAGTTGGGTTAGCACCCAGCAGAAGCTGTTACTCATTTAACCGACCTTGGGAGGATGGAAAGCTGAGTCAACTTTGGCAGAAAAGGTCACACAAATGTTCAACACTTGGCTGTGCCGGGGGTTGAACCTGAGACCTTTTTGGTTAGAAGGCAAAGATCTTAGCTTTGACTGTAATTCCCCCAGAAATGTAGAAAATTTTAATATGGCCACAGAAGGAAGGCCTGCCCCTTTTATCGAGGATACTGTCATGCCTCAAATTTTTATTTTGCGATTATAAGATATATAATTCAGAAAAGGGCAATTTCAAAATAGCCAACAAAAAAGTCAATCATTAGTTACTTTAGAAGACCACCATCAATTATCCTGCCTCGTTTGCCTCAAATCTTTTTTATACAGACCTGTTGCCAAAAGGTATAAATAGCACAAAATGCAGCAAAACTTTGAAAGCAATCACAACACTCTTCAGTTTCATTTAATTATATTTACATGTTTCGGCAGCATCTACTGTCATCATCAGAATAGTAATCTAATGATTTAGGACACAGTTAAATAGATATATGTTACAACAGAATAAAAATAGAAAGTATTAAACAATGGCAAAGAATAGAGAAGCTGACACAAAAGCCGGGGGGGGGGGGTACTGCCATATATGGACTATATGGGTATGTGCTGCCCGATAGGGTCTACTTTTTCAACTTAAATTCATAAACAGGGTATGGTTTTCAGCCATTTTGGTCATGAATAGGGTATCGATTTTTGCCATTTGTGGTTTTTCAGCCGTTTTGGTCATTAAAATAGGGTATCGATTTCAGCCATTTGCCTCATAAATAGGTTAGGAAAAATCGAATATTTTGGTCATAAATAGGGTAAGGGTTTTGAGAAGTGGGCGGCACACACCTACCCAATTTTTTTGGGAGTACCTTCCCCCGGGCACAAAAGATTAATAGCATAACTTTAAATTGGCATGGTATACTTGTTGATTAAGCAAAGGCTTAATCCACTTAATGTGTAATGCTTCTTTGATTTTGAGACTGAATTTGGTACTTGCCACATCTATGATATTAAGTATTTTGAGTTTTCTCCTTCCAAATTAAATGACTGGAGAATGTTTGAACAATGAAGGAAAAAATGATAGTAAAGGGGCCGGGGGCCTAGGAGGAGTTTGTTTGCTATCATAATAACATTTAACTTGTTAGGCCATGTTCCTGAAATGAACTTAAATGAAAGGTGATGTTACATTACTAAATTAAAGCATAATTACCTTCTAGTTCAACAACTTTGTCTAAACAAAAACGTTGCCTGGAGTATCAGACGTTCACAGTGATTTCCGAAGATCTTCCCTCTTACAACATGCATGAGTAAATAGGAGCAACTAAAATATTTTAGATTTATAACCAGGGCTGCAGATAGCTTTGCATATATATATATTAGATAAGTTTCACTCACATTTCATTCAAAATATTCGATTAAAATGAATTTGAAGTGAAAAAAATATTTTTTTCGGTGATATTTCTATTTATATTCAAATCGTTGAGATGACTCAAACTGCTCGTGCTCGAATCTTTTCTTAACTTTCATCCAATATATTTTAACCTTCGAGTCCGATCGAATCAGGTGAGATTCTCATGTTGTCTTTACATTACTCCACTTTGTTGTCTTTGTCTACCGTTTCTCGCCACCTCCAAGAACACGCGTATTCTCCAAGCAAATAAATCAGAACTGCAAGCACAGAAGCACAGCCAAAGAATGCAAGAATCGCCCACAAAGGCATCTTTTCCAAGAACGGGTACACCCATATACCGGAAGCAAAAGCAATCCACATCACCCAGGCCGTGTAGACAAAACAGAACGATAAAAGTATCTTAATTCCATCTCTTCGGATAGGGTATTCGTGTTTAAAGAGAAGAATTTCTGTGGCAACTGCAATGGCTGGGAAAGTGTGCATGTAATGGTTTAGCCATATTGGAATAAGCTTCGCTTCTTCTTCCGTCTGACAGGTATGTGGATCGACGACATAAAGTCCCCAGAACAGCAGACACACGATTATTCCAAGAGGAAAAGCAAAGCAGCTGAAAAATATGTCACAAATCCACTCAAATAGCAGCGCCTGCCTTTTAATGAGATGTTGGAATTTCGTCACCGTTGAAATATTGTAGTAAAGTAGCTGAAAGACCATGTTAATGAAGGTGAGGAACTTAAATCTACCGCCGTAACTATCGTGCGCTTCCAGTCCCAGTTGAGTATGGTATACCATGCCAATCAAATGGACAGTGAAACAAACATAGTGGAAAAAAAATGAAGCAGCAATTCCACCTTTCTTTTCTGCTGCCATTTTTTCTCGTAGCTCTTTTTTTGAATATGATCAAACTTCTGTGGATCAGCTCCAGTCGCCCCAGTCTCTTTTATCATGCCAGCTAGCTCTGTCAATACGCGCATGTTTTTTATTTTCCCGCATCGAAATGAAATTTAAAGTACAACTTAATTTTAGAATTTTTTACGAAATTTAAATTAAAAGAAAAGAAAGAGTAGTTTTATTGCTGTTTTGACTTTTGTTTTGATTCTGATTAGTGTTTCTGTTTGTGTTGTGTTCATGCAGGCGAAAACAAATCCCAGGGGACTATAGGCGAGACTTCGAGGGCGTGTAAATTTTAGTCAGACGTAACCATGGAAAACAGGATGATACGTTCGTTTCGAGTTGAATAACAAACTATTAGTATTAAAACAAAACAAAACGGTTCAAAACTGACTAGTATTAACCCAAAACAAAACGGTTCAAGCCTTTATCACTAGCACTGTGCCCACTTCAACTTCATGCCGCATTAATGTTGTTTTAAAGTCAGCTTTGAATTATCTTCCGCCATTTTCGGCTGTCAAATGATCTTGCCACAGTCAGTCAGCTTTAATATTAAATTAACTAAAAATCAACAGGGTACGAAATAAATGGGCATTGTCTTAATGTTGGCCATTCAACACAGTAGGTTTATTATCACGTAAAAAGTCTTTTAGGACATAGAATTGGTCTGTTTTCATACGTCGTCGTGGTCATCGTCGTCAACCAGAGAAAATGTTTCCCCACAATTCCTTGCGGCGTTAGCTCGTGGCTTATGGCTCACAAAATTTGTAAACTGCTGGAAGCTGTCAGTGTCTGCACGCAGCCTATAAAATTCTTGCTTGGAAAACAATAAATGTTGCTGAAAAACAATAACTGGGAATTCGCGGTTCTTATCATAAAGACTTTGAAAAGGTTTTCCGGTCAATGCGGTTTTGCGCTTTCAGCATGTTAAAATGGTTTCAACGGCATTCAAAAATCATTTCCTATTTTCACTGATGTCATTCAGCAAAAAATAAACAAAAAACTAAACTCTTAAAAGATAACTTCCTTTTACGACAAAAGAACAAAATAACTTCAATAAATTGGTCCCAAAGTTTTATGTTCGAATAAAACGAGAAAACTAGCTTTTTTGTTAGCTCATTTTCGCATGCATTTTGCAACAGGCTGTCGAAATCGCTGTAGCTCCATCATCTCATACTAAGTATTGTTAGAAAAGGTACTGAAGAAAATGATTTCTGGCGCAGTAAAAGGTGGAATTATGCTCTTTTTAGCTTTTGTTGGCTCCACTGGAAACCTGTTCGTAATTCTGGTGGCTGCAGCAAAGCGAAGACTCCATACAATGCACTTTTTTCTCTTCGCAAGTTTAACGCTGTCAGATTTCCTTTTTCATATCTTCACTATTTTCATTACATTCAGCCACATTTCTGAGCAATGACGTTTTGGGATAGCTTGGTGTAAAGGAAATTATTATCTCCTACTGTGTCTTATATTAATATCATTACTTTTATGCGCAGTTACTTGGGAATGCCACACGGCCGTCGTCACACCCTACGACTTCAGTGGTGATATAACGGTTAAGAAAATAACAGTTGTTGTACTTTTGTGGATTGCATCTTTTGTCTGTGGAGTAGCACCCTTTTTTGGAAGGAGGGAATTCGTTTACGACTATAAACGTCACAGATGTGAACGAGATTTTAAAAACAACACTATGATGAGTTCAGTTATTTATCAGTTTGTGTCACTGTGATTTTGCGTAAGAGGCAGCCAGAAAGTGAAGAACTATACAATGCATGCTTCAAGTAATGTAGATAAACAAATTATCATCGCCATGGGAATTTGTAAAAGCTGACGTTTCGCCGGAGCGTTAGCCCTTCGTCAGAGCATCGTCTGTTGGGCTAACGCTCAGAGCATCGTCTGAAGGGCTAACGCTCGAAACGTCAGCTTTTACAAATTCCCATGGCGATGATAATTTGTTTATCTACATTACTTGAAGATAGTACAGTTTAAGTTTGAAATTTGGTAAAGGTAAAGGATAAAGGTAAAGGGTACAGGAATAATTTGCTAACTGCCCTTGGAAAGAGGTTGCATCACCAAGGTCACAGCTCTTTCAGGTCGAACTGAATGAGCTCTGCTGACGTCTAACTACTCAGCCCTAGAACACAATCCATACATAACCTTGGAGCACAGCCCACAGCCAGATTTCATCAGCTGTGGGCTGTGAGTCGATTTCGCTGAGGGAGGAAAACAGGAGTACCCTCTAATCCCTCTTATCCTCTGAGCAAAATTGAGATAGACAAATCTCAGCCCATATGTGGAGCTCGGGAGTCGATCTTGAGTCATAGAGGTGACAGGCACAACTGATGGCTGCTATATCACCTGACTCCTTTTTAAGTATGACTTAAAGAGCTCTTATCAAACTTGGAAAGTTCATGGCAAATGAACAAGTCAATATTTTATAAATAAAACAAACCTTTTCTGAGTTTGCAACCATCATGTGCATATCTGAAAACGCAGTTCGGAACAACTTGTTAGGCAGAATTATAGCAAACATGTACAAGGAATGGAGACACTGAACACCCACACATTTTAGTCAAGTTGTTTATTCATGGAAAGAGAAGCTGCAAACATCAAGAGTTACAGATGAGAAGGAGTTCAATTACAGTCGCACAATATGGAGGTTTGAGGGATGACAAGGTGAAACAAGGTGAGTTTTATGACAGTAGATACATTTATTATATGGCAGGCAAGATGAAGCAAATTCTGTGTTCTGATTGGTTACACAAGAGGGCAAGATAGGCCCATCTAACCCACTTGGGATCGCCCATTTTGTTCTTGCAAGAAAAAAAAATTGCATGGGACAGAATTATACAGTTTTGGGCAATGAAGTCACAATAAGGGAGAGAGATCAGTCAAAACAAAGAAAACATAAACAAGTTTGTTAACAAAACCTATAAATACAACAATTAAAACATAAAGTGATATGAAGACATGGAAGCATTTTTGTCTTACGAAAAGCAGTAGTAAAGTGAAATTCTTTGGCCATATAATAAATCCTTTATTGAACAAGCTTGTTCAGTCAAGATGGCTGAATATTGGCCTCATTCTTTTTTTGCATTTTGATGAACCTTGACTTCGTCTCGGTCCACCTTGCCTTCGTCTCGGTCCATAATAACACAAAAAAAGAACTTGGCCAATATCCAGCCATCTTGACCTCACGCTTGTTCAATAACACATATGTAATGTTCAGTGATTACTGACAGTGGAGTCAGTAATAATATAGTAATAACAATAATAATAGTGGTAATAATAAAGTAGGAGCTTGGTGGTAGCAAATAAAGTTGGGGTTAGTTATCAGTGAGTTTGATCTCTGGTATCTTTTATGCGAGTCAGGACTGGGTAATTTGTCAGAGTGGTGGGGATGTCAAAACATTTTTCATCATATAAAATGCTCATCTACTAAGGGAATAAGGCCATGCGCAAGGAGCTGGTGTACAATTCGAATTTCGGATTTCGCGCGACTTATTTCGACCATAATTTCATAAATTTCCAAAATAAAACAATTATTTTTCATATATAGCAAGT
>JAOCPT020423477.1:0-13193 GCA_026546935.2 Palythoa grandiflora | reverse complement strand
GTGACTAATTGTTTTAGTATAATTACACTGGTGATTATTTCAAAAAGGAAAAAAGACACATTTAAAACGAGGAAAAATATTATTTCAAGCGAAAGCGCGCAGGCAGCCATTTTGGATAATCGCTGGGAGTGATTATCGTGTGATAGTCTGAGTTTGTCGACCAACAAGCGCGCGCGATTTTGTATAATTACCTAGCTGTGTATTTTTACTAAAACAAATTAGCCTTTGTGGTTTCGCCGCTCTATTGTTTGCGCTTCTCTGTTGTCTTTAACAAGAATTCTTTGTTTACAAACAATAAGAAAAGCGTGACTTGAAGTCCGCCGCTTTTTCCAACTTTACTCTTGTGAAGTAAACACAGTTCGGTCTCTTCTGGACAACAGAAAATGCCGCCAAAACCAAAGTTCTCCGAAAGTCCGCTGTTAGTGTTACTATAATGGCGGTATTTCTAGCTTATCTTCTTTTGATAGATTGATAGTTTTTGATAAAACTTTGAAAGTAATCTCGACACTCTTCAGTTTCATTTAATATTTACATGTTTCGGCAGCATCTACTGCCATCATCAGAAAGTTTTACATGTTTGCTGCCGAAATATGTAAAGTAAAATGAAACTGAAGAGTGTCGTGATTGCTTTCAAAATTTAATTGCATTTTGTGCTATTTAGACCTTTTGCTAGTTTTTACCATGAATTCTTGGTTAGCAGTTTAGGCAGGTACTTCCAGTTTCTGAAGTGTTAAGTGGATGAGAGTCTTTGAATTCCCCTGGATGGGAAAGTAGATAATCCATCTCCGGTTAGTTCCCCGCAGAAGCTCGTGGTACCCTTTCTACGTAATTCGTAAGGATTGAAAAATGAATCAACTTTGGTGGAAAGATGCCAAATGTTCAGCGCTCGGCAAAGCCGTAGTTTGATTCAGGGACCTGGTGACTGGCAGGCAGAGTTCTTACCTCTGTGCCACGAAGTTGGCTTTCAGTGTTTAGTTATCTGCAGACAGGTCGCGATGGGCGTTGCTCCGCACGTGAGCTGAGATTTGTCGATCTCAATCCGACTCCGAGGGTTTTCTCCGGGTACTCCGGTTTTCCTCCCTCAGCAAAAATCGACTCCCAGTTTATTCCATCTGGCTGTGGTGCTGTTCTCCGAGGTTGTACATGGGCCGTAAAGCAGCTGCAATTGTGCAACAAATGACGTGTTGATGAATTCTCCCAACTGAGCTCCATACTTTCTGTATATGCAGTTTGGGAGAACTTGGCTTTTCAACCCCCACAGCTCATTCAATTTGATCAATTCCTTATTTGTCATTACCAGTTGTATTATTTTGTTTGAGTTATGTAAGGAGACTTTAGATGATGATAAATCGCCTTGGACTGAAAGGGTTAAAATGCTTGCGGTCCGCCTTCGTTGAGCCACGTCCTCGTAATTCAGCCCCTGGCTGCAAGGAGGGCGACTAGCAAGGCCAATTATTATTATTATTATTATTTTATTTTTTTTTTGGGAGCTGGAACAAAAAAGGTGTATTTACTAACCTTGCGCTGTTTGATTTCTTCCTTCTTTTTCTCTAGAAATGCAGATGGGATACCTCCAATATTCTCCTGGGCACTCAGAAGAAGTTCCCACAATTCTCGCAAAAATTCACGAGCATTTTTAGCCTGCAAAAACCCTGTGAGGTTGATTTGCATTGACTTTGGATCTGGATTCTAAAAAAATAGAACTAGTGTTTGTTATAAATTATAATACTTTATGGCATGTGTTTATATATATATAAATTACACAATGATGCGACGAATAGAGTGACACAAAAATTAATGCCCATGAATTGAACTATCACAAAATACTGTAAATTTTTTACAAAAAGTTTAAGAAATACATTCTATAAAAAGCAGCAGAGATAAATTCCAATTTTGCTTTCGAAGTGAACTTGATTTTTTAGATTCTGTTTTGCCCAATTTTCTGATTTTGCACTTTAGTTTATAAATGAAAAACTATCTAATGCTATCCCTGAATGTCTAAAGACTAAATCAGAGTTTTTTTCCACAAACTCAATCAATACTGCAATTCTTTAAAATTGCATAAAAAATTGTTACCAAAAACAACAAAAAATACCAGAAGAATTATATCATTTTTATGAAAGATAATAATTATTATTACAGATGCTTTCTTCCCATATAATTATACAGTGAAATGCACAAAGTTGAATAGCAAACATTTTTAAGGAATAATAATAGCTTCACCAGGGCAGTTAAAGAATGGAACAATCTCCCTATTGAATTGATTAAACAGGAAACTGTCTCATTCTTTGAATCAGTTTTGGCTGCTTACTACAACCACTGGCTTCTTATTTAATATATTTTTATTTTTATATTCACTTTCCAAAAGAATTCCTTAGCGAGTTATGATCTATAAAATTAATGTTTTGCTATTTATCTTCCGTAGCATCATATAGTTTATGTCTGTTTAAATATCAATAAATTTTACTAGAAAATAGGAATTATAACAATACCTTCGCTGATTCGAGCATGTTAAAAATAAACTCCAGTACAACATCATCCTCAAATCCTAACATATCTGTAATTCTCTTTGTAACCCACGGCTTTATTACGTCCAACTGAATCTTTTCCATATCAACCTGCCATAAATAAAGAAAGTTTTGTTATCTCAAACGTTCCTTGATCTTGACACAGGTTTAATCCACAGGTTAAAAGACCAGACCTTCTTTTCCAACACCTCTGCAAATCTCATCGTTTTCATGAGCTTCCTCTGCTTGTCCAGAAATCTGTTGTCTTGCTCAGCACTCGTGCCCTGGGACAAATTATTTGATAGATTAAAATTACAGTTAATCAATCAATTTTTTATTTCAACTCCTTGCATATATTTAGGAATTATACTGCAGAAGTCAAAATACTTCGTAAAAAATGGCAAAATTTTCACTTGAAAATGATCCTTACCCGAAAGAAACCAGCGTCCGCCATGATTGAAAATCATGTGGTATAAAACAATCCCAGAATTCTTGCTCACGAAAAAAAGTTCAGTCGATAATCGTTCGTAGCCAATCGATATGGTCTTGTGTTAAAGCACAAAAGCGAGATCGCGCACGTGCCAAAAATATGGCGGACGAAGAAGATGTTTCAGAGATTAGGCAACGATTAGCTGAAAATTCAGCCTATTTTGACTCATTGGTAAAGCTGATTCCAGCAAAATATTACTTTCCAGATAATGAAGAGGAGAAACAGATGAAATTTTACAAGAATCGCGGCCGGAAAGCCCCAAAACAGGCACTTAAAGAAAATTCCAAGAAAGCGAAGCGTGCTCGACTTGATCCGTCTCAACAGAAATCAGTTTTGGATTTGCAGCAAGAAAGTGAAACCACGAAAAAAGGAGATTCTGAAATTATAGCAAAGAAAGAGTTTGAACGGCCGTTTAGCGTTGAGAATGTTAAAAGTGCGGATCTTGGAGATCTCAGAAGTCGTTTGCACCAGAAAATTGAACTACTGCGTGGAAAGCGCAAAGCCAATCATTATCCTTCTAATGACAAAAACACAGAAAGACCAAAGAAGAAGTCGAAATCGGAAGTAAAAAGTCACAAGAAAAACAAAGCTATCAGTGGTATAAACAGTGATAAACCCAAGAATTTGGCACAGTCAAAAAAGCAAGTACTTAACGAAAATGGTGAAGTTGTTTTTAGCAAATTTGATTTTACTCGTGATGTCGAAGGTACGACAACATTTGAGGGAAAAGCAAAAAATTATAAGAAACTTTTGGCCAGTGCAGAAGCTAGAAAGAAAAAAGTGCATGAACTTAAAGCTGTTGATGCTAATAAAGCGAAGGAAGTGCAACAACAAATAAACTGGCAAAATGCAATTGAAAAAGCGGAGGGGATTAAACAAAAGAATGATCCAAGCTTATTGAAGAAAACGATCAAACGAAAAGAAAAACTGAAGCAGAAACACAGGAAAGAGTGGAAGGAGAGAACAGAAATGCAGAAGAAGCAAATTGAAGAGCGACAGAAGATGAGAAAAAAACACATACAAGAAAGAATTGATGCAAAGAAAAATAAAAATATGAACAAAGGGAAAAAGAAAAGTTTCAACAAAAAGGGACATAAACCTGGTTTCTGATTTTCAAGGAGCCAACAGGTTGAATGACAACAAGAGAGATTGAGTGATATCTTTATTGTTTTATCGCAGGCCTTTTGAATAAAATGAATGCCTTTCCTGAGCAATATAAGCAATATTTTTTAAAAAAAACAATCAAAATTCATTATTTTGAGTTTTGTGTACATGAGTTAGCTAGGGGTGGGGGCATGTCAATCTTGATAAATGACTTTAAACTCTCACCAAAGGAACAGGATTTACTCTTTAAAAAAAACTCTTCAAGGGACCGTGGAGCATTTTTCATGGTTCCCACTACTCCTGGAATTCCTGGAATTTTTAAATTTTCTTCCAGGGCCCAGGAAAACTCCTGGAAAAGCAGATAATTTTCCTGCACTCCTGGAAAACTCCTGGATTTTTGTGGAAAAATTTTCAGCAGTTTTATAAACAAACCAAAATATACCAGTAGCTATTATTGTGGCAGAAATTGATATTGAAATTACTTGATATTGTTTTGTTTTTGCTGAGAGAGAATTTGGGTTTGGGTCCTGGAACAATATGTTTTCTACCCTGGAGAACTCCTGAAATTTTGCGATCCTTTGTCAGTGAGAACCATGATTTTTTTAATTTGGGGGCTAGGCAATTAAATAAAATCTTGAGTCATCTAAAAATAGGTGTTTTATCTAAGGCTGGATTACATAATTATGGCAAAGTTCTTTGGGGAAGGGTGGGGGGGCAAAAATCCCTCAGCCCCACAGTTTCTATCTTCAGGCTGGTCAGGTCCCCAGCGTTATCTGTCTCAATTAAACCAAATGAAACTCAAAACTGTGTTACTTTCAACCTTGATCACAGAAAGAAGAACAAATATGAGGGTCGACTGAAGTTCATCTTTCAGAATTTTGGATGACCAGTTATTAATAATTCTAAATTACAGGGTCATCCTTGAAATTGAAAAATTAATAACTGGGGGTCCTGATAAGCTCTTGGGGCAGAGGATGGGGGGGGGGGAACTAATAACTTCTGGGGACATTATTTGGCACATATTAAAAGAGTAATGAACCTTTGAGAAAAAGATGTTTGAACCTTCAAGTAAGGTAGTTTCCTCTTAGTTCATAATGTGAGTTGAATCAATAGTCATTGAAGCACATTTTTATAAGCCATTCAGAATGAAGCAAAATGATGGAGACCATTTGTTATTATCCTGCACAGCTGGCAGCGGTGTAATGAGGAGGAAAATGTCAAAAATTTGGCAGTTGTCTTGGAAAGTTTGATAGGAAAGAGTTTTATGGATAGATACATGGTTCCCACTACTCCTGGAATTTTGAAATTTTCTTCCAGGGCCCTGGAAAACTCCTGGAAAAGCAGATAGTTCCCCTGTACTCCTGGAAAACTCCTGGAATTTTGTGGAAAAATTTTCAATAGTTTTATAAACAAACCAAAATATGCCAGTTGCTACTATTGTGGTAGAAATTGATATTGAAATTACTAGATATCGTTTTGTTTTTGCCGAGAGAGAATTTGGGGTTGGCTCCTGGAAAAATATATTTTCTTACCTGGAAAACTCCTGGAAAACTCCTGAAATGTTGTTATTGTTTGTCAGCGAGAACCATGCTATAAGCATATTAAAAGCTTTGTTTCAATTTACGTTCCTGCATTATTCTGCCAACTTGCCCCTAGGTTTTGTGCTTCTTTGGACAGCAAACTACAGGCAACTATAGAAGACTCCAAATTTTTTGTCTGCGAGGAAAACGAAAAGAACATCGGGCATTCAAGAGTTTCTTCACTTGGAACAAGAAAAGATCTGGGTTTCCTCGCAGATAATAAATCAGATCATGAGTCCAAAGGACCCTTCGAAAGGTTTTGTGATGCAGAGGAGATCCAGACGTTTTTGCAAGAAACCTGCTTTGATCATATTAACCAGTACGTTTTTTTCTCGTTAACTTAATACTGTTTATTTCTTTACAATCAATAGAATGATATGACAAGTTCATCAAGATAATATATATGCCTTCACTGTATTTAAGTTGGAAGCAACAGTCGAAGAGTTTGTACTATGTGCACCATTTCATTGTTGCTGACACTATATGCACTACTTTTGTGCAGGTACTCAATCGTAATTAACAAACACAAGTTTCAATGTTAAAGAAGTTTGAAGGAAATAGTAGCTTTTTTATAACTCATAGTGTAGATCAAAAATCTCTGGCAATTTTGTGGTCCCGTTACCGTCACTTCTCGTTAGACTCCTCGTAATAAACCAACGCACATTTATTGGTTCATTTTTGTTCGCATGATGATGCAACAAAAGTATTTACTTCCCACCAAAAGCAATGCAAGAATTTGATTTCAAAGTAAACTAATACAACAATCGTACGTGAAATGTGCGTCGAGTTCTCTGTGAACTCTGAGGAACTGTTGTCAATTAGCCATTACCATATACCTAGCGTAGAATCGTTTGTTACACGTGCACAGCCACGCTGGGCCGGGCATGTAGTGCGAGTGATTTCTGAAAGAATTTCAAAAGTCCTCGTGTTCGGCGAGTTATCATCTGGAAAAAGATCGCAGGGCGGACAGCGTAAGCACTACAAGGATGTTCTTAAAGCAATTCTCAAGGGTTACGGTATTGACCCTGCGTCCTTCAAAGAGACCGCTAAAGATCGCACTCATTGGCGCAGGTCCTGTAACACAGGATGCCAGTTGTTTGAGGTAGCAAGGTCCGCCAGGTTGAATGAACAGCGTCATCGGCGCCATGCTGCCCAAGCTTCAAGTGACTCACAGTTTGTCTGCGAAGACTGTCAGCAGGTTTGTGCTTCACGCATCAAACTCGTCAGCCATCGCAGACATAGACATTAAATGGCTCGGGACAGAAATTCATCACACTGATGACTCAATCCATCATCACCATATCGAGTGACTTGTCTGCTGACTTTCTTGTACCATGATAACCCAACAACAACAACACTGAGCAGGGTTTTTCATGCGCAGTATCATTTAGATTCACAACTACTGTACAGGGATTTTGGTATTGTTACGTTAGTTTTTGAACGGTGCCGTCATCCAGCATATGCTCTTAAGTTAGTGAATTTCAGTTAGCAGGAATACTTATAAAAAAAAATATTGATAGACATTTCCTTCATTGTCGTCTATATTTAGTTTCTTCTTGTTTCACCTACTGTGTACAAATACTTGACCTAAATATACTTATTCCCATTTTTAAGTTTTTCTGTAAAATTTGGAAATGTAAATAAATTTATTGTATTGTATTGTATTGTATTGTATTGTATTGTATTGTGTTGTATTGTATTGTATTGTATTGTATTGTATAATAAGTTTCACCTCTTGCCCTGCAGGCTGCTAAAATATATTGACGACATTCTTATAAAGCACAAAGATCAGTTAAACATCTCGTACAAAAACACTGTCCCGTCTGCTTTTGACACCACCCCAGTTGACAGGTAACGTGCAAGATTGTTGTCAATGGTTCCTCCAAACATAAGATAAGAAATTCTTAACATTGCGAAATAGGTATTTAAAATCAATTAGCGGTAGTTGCCACAGTCAATTAAGTAGACATGTTCAGTAAAAAAGTGATGAAAAAAGTATGAAGTTATCAGTTCATGTACCCTTTCTTTGCTACAGCCTTATACATGCATGTTTTACGAGCCTTTATCACGAAAAATCAAAATCTCTTGTTGTGGTCTGTGACCGCTACTATTAGGGCCAACTGTATGGAAAACCTGCAGTATTCACCCTTTCCTTCCAGAAAAAGCAAAAAAAAATTCAAATCCAAGAATCAGTTTGACAGGGTTCACACGGGGCCGAATGTCGTTATGTAAAAAAGGGAATAGTGGAAAATGGAATAGTGGAAAATTAGCAAAAATGAAGAATTTTAAGCAAAGATATAGAGCATGAAAGTGATGAATTTTCGCTATGAAAGAACGAACAAATATAACTTTTAACAGACTAAGACAGTGTTTCGCAAAGTCTAAGACCTAGCAAAACACAACAAAAAGGAAGCTAATAAAAGTCAATTGGAAACTTGATAACAAGTTAATGGAATTTAAGCATTAAAGAACTGAATAGTTGATAAATGTTACCAAATACATGTCTTCCATCGGTCAGTCCGTTGTGTTGCAGCAATGTTTTTTAGCGTTCGTTTGTGTTATTTTTTAAAAGTCGTTTAAATTATAACTTTTTAAAACTGATGGGTAGGAAAATACACAGGTTTACTTGGTTTTGCCAGGGTAAGGATTTACTTTAATCCAGTCATAGAAAGTCATGGATCATGGTTTGCAATTGCAATTGCTCAAGCTCTTCGAATATAGTCCTTTCACTTTTAACTCAATTTGCGGGTTTTTTTTGTATTTTGAAGAGTTCTCTTTCTGGGCCGCATTTGTCAAGCTGTGCCTGAGCAGTGTGCAAACCTAAAGTTGATCATGCAAGGAAGTTTTGTGGAGAACAAAACGAAGACTCCAGGACGGTAAGCTTCTGATAGATCATCTCCATTTTAGAAGAAAAAAAAATACTTATATTTTAAAATCATAGCATACTATAACTTACAAAATCATACCATGTCGTAACATAGTATACCATAAAATTCCATTCCATGACATACGTATACTATACAACAACATATGCGAATATAACATACTATACTGATCACGCAAAACTATGCTACAGCATATCATTTTATGCGATAACATCCCACGTCATTCAATTTCATACGTTACCATGCCTTGTTTTGTAACACCATCACACAACAATGTATAGTGCATGGTTACTACTTGTGTAATACAACGTTGAACAACAAAATGTTCTGTATAGTAGGAAGCATTTAAGAGAGTAGCTACTCAACTCTTAATTCAAGTAGCTGTATAAATTTCTCTTCACTATATTTACGCAGGATAACAAGGAACGCCAGCATATCAAGAAGAAAGGTGAGCTGGTTGCATTCAGGTGACAGTGATCAATACATTATGGGTGTGTAAGTCAATCTGCAGCGTGTACAAAAAGTGGTCACTGTTTGTTTGTTCACACCGGCAACGTGTTAATTAAGAAGTCAAATTGTGTGTTCAACAATTCGATGAAAACCTCCTTCTCATCTTACTGAATTAATGACGTTTACCTGCATCAAACAAGGTATACATTTTTATGAAGTTATAATACGTTCTTCTCGGTTATGAAAGCAATTTAAGTAATTACGAAAGCTAAATCCTTTTACGAGCCAAGTAGCCCATTGGAGCCGGTGCTTATCTCCAGTTTCTGTGGTGTTAAGTGAATGAGAGTCATCGACTTCCCCTGGACGTTACACTAATCCGTCGCAGGGTAGCCCCCACGAGAGCTGGTGCTCATTTTACCGACCTCAGGAGGATGGAAAGCTGAGTCAACTTTGGTGGAAAAGAAGGTCACACAAATGTTCAACATTCGGCTGAACCGGGGGTTGAACCTGGGACCTTATGGTTAGAAGGCAGAGATCTTACCTCTGCGCCAACCACGCCGCCTAACTACTTAAGAGTAGCCTTAAAAAAGTTTAGGCTTCAATGGGATTCGAACCCGTGACCTCTGTAATACTGGTATAGTGCTCTAACCAACTGAGCCATGAAGCCACAACTGTATATGGAAGCTCCCTGGATGAACTAATGCAAAAGCACTGTAAAGACAACAGCAAAATCATTTATCGACGTACAATATGAAGGAATTGTAACCAACTTATATGATTTTGTAAAAAAGTTAATGGCTACAAATGTACTTTTAGCAGTTTATCTGGTCGGACAGTAAATGCTGAGAGATGGCGTGGTTTTTACTTTTAGACTGAACATAAGGACAATCCGAAAATGGCTGAGCTTAACAAGTTAATGAAAGAGACATATAATTCTTCGTTCAGGTTAGTGACAATAGCAATATAACTTGATTTAGTTTATGGTGATGATGCCGATAATGATGGCTGAGGTACTGATGATGAAATTGGTGATGATGGTAGTGGTGATAATGGCGATTGTGATGGTGGTGACGGTAGTGGTTGTGGTAATGATAATGACGAAAACGGTGATGGTGACAATGATTGTTTTAGCTCGATTTACTTGCTTTTACTCATTTACTGATTTGTAAAAAGTGTAAAAACGTTAAAAGTTTGAAAACTAATAAAGATTAAAACTCCCAAATTTTCGAACAGTATATTCACTTGTTCTTCTTCAGGGGACTGATTTACAATTCAAATTTGCATCGGTACTGTTGTATTGATGGTTTTTCCCCAGGGTTTTATACTTTTAACAAATCAGTTTAAACAGTTTTAACATTTTATCGTGAACACTGATTGCATCAATGGAAATATATATATCATTCATTTACGTTATATCCATTTTATACTAATTTTACTATTTATCTTTCATTTTGATCGTCATTTCAACTCATTTTACCTTACGAAGGTGCCAAAAGCTTGTGTGTCAAAGTATTTTATCAGTGAAGGGTTTTAACTTTTTTTTTATTCCGGTTACCGTATACCATCAGGGGTATTTTGCGTCAAAACGATACAGTGCATCCGTCTTAAACCGTAGATACCTAAACCCATATGTCAGCTTATTGAGCTGGCCTTCGAAAAATATTAAAAATTTCAAATTAAAATGAATTGTTAGATTTTTTACGTTCTCTAAAATCAAGAGACAAAATCGCCTTAGGGGAAACGAACAAATTCCCTTTGAGTTGGAACTCTCAAAAGGCGATTTTGTCACTCGTTTTTAGAGAACGTAAAAATATCTAAAATTTCATTTCAATTCAAAATTTTTAGTATAGTTCGAAAGCCAGCTCTATAAGCTTTAATTTGATATCTGGGTTTAGGTATCTATGGTTTAAGACAGATGCACTGTATCGTTGTGGCGCAAAACACCCTTGAAGGAAAACGGTGACGTTTATTGTGACAAAAAAGAAAGAATTATCATTTTAGAATTCATTTCGAATGCCTAAAGTCAAGACAGCTGTTTGCAAACTGTTAATACTTTTTCCCTCTTTCTCCCATTTTGATTTTGTAAAGAACACTACACATTAAAAATTTGAGATTCGGAAATCTGAAAATGTAATAATCGGGGAATTCTAATGAGGTAGGGGGTGCTAGGGGGGAGGGGGAGTTTGGAAAAAAAATCGAAATTTTAATACTCGGTGGAGGGAAGAGAGGTATTTGGCACCTGAGAGTATTATTCAAGATCATTTAAACCCGGGGGGCACTCCCCCTAATAAAAATTTGGGGGTGCTTGTTTTATCTTTTAGGGTTTAAAATTTGGGGTCTTCCTAACTTTTAGGGTATCTCTACATGATTGCTATCTTTTAGAGTTCTATATCAAGTCGACCAGCTGTGCTTCCTGGTAAGATCACTACCTAGCATCGCAAAAGACCATCCATGTGAAAATGTGTTCATGGCCTCTAATAAACCCCTTGGGTGTTACAAAGAGGATTTCAGAGTGCATTCCTTTTAGTGTTGTTTGAAGAAGCTTGCCCTATTTGCCATCTTTTAGCTGGGTACAATTTCAAGGGACCATGCCCAATTTGCTGTCTTTTAGGGGTCAAATTTATTTCCTCCAACAAGGCCACCAACTTTTTTTTAGGGTGAGTCTCCCCCCTGGGCATTTAAGGATACACAGGACAAAACAAGGGTGTTGGACTAAAAAACGTGTAACTCGCAAAGTATTTGGCCGATTTTAATAAAGTACACATTTTCTGAAAGGAGAAAGAATGAAGTTTTTGAAATTGTTATTAGTTTTAGCTATTTTTTTTTACAATTCACGCGCGAGTGAATTCTTTTAAAACATCACTAATTTATTTTCGAGTTTATTTTCCGAAATGTTAAGCGTCTTACGTTTGTTTTGTTGAGCAATCGAATCTACTTACACTGAAGTACAAAACGGTGTCTCAGATTTTTTTATTTTGCCTTGTTCGTGATTTATTCACATTTTCCTGAAAATAACAAATGAAAACAACAGTTCCAAGTTCAAAAAATAATAAAAAAATATTGAGGTGCTTTAAAAGAAATCTGAGACAGCTTTTTGTACTTCAATGTAAGTAGATTCGATTGCTCAACAAAACAAACGTGTGACGCTAAACACTTCGGAAAATATACTCGAATATAAATTAGTGTTGTTTTGAAAAAATTCCTTTGCGCATGAATAGTAAAGAAAAATAGCTAAATTAAACTAATAACAATTTTGAAAACTTTATTCTTTCTCCTTTCAGAAAATGATACTTTATTAAAATCGGTTAAATACTTTGCGAGTTACACATTTTTTAGTCAAACACCCTTGTTTTGTTCCGTATATCCTTAAGGTGAAGCTCATTATACAAATTTTGTTTATATGCAAGCATTGAGTTTTGTGTCAAATCTTCCAGCTGCAAATGGTCTCTAGCTACTCTTTATCCTTCAGGATCATTTCTGGTGAAGCTCGCTGTACGAACTCTGTCCATGAGCCATCGTAAAGTTTTGTGTCACTTTTTCCAGCCAGGTAGGTGGCAAAAAGTAGCATAGCACCTGTGACTCCTGATCCACATGAAGTGACTAGTGAACGACTTAGATCGATTCCACTGTTCTCAAACATGCTTTTCAAAACAGCTGGGTCTTTCATCACCTTGTTCTCCATGTCAACACATTTACCAAAAAAGAAACTTTGAGAGTACGGCATGTGGCCACTTGAAAGATCTGGTCTGGGTTCTGGATCAACACCTTTGAATCTCCCCGCTGGACGGGCATCAAGAAGTGTGGTCTTCTCCGGTGATGATATATTTTTCAGAATGAATTCGTAGTCAACAACCAAATCTTTGTTAAAAGTTGCTTTAAATGGTTCTTTGGCAGCTAAGGTAAGTAAACAAAATTCACACAAAAGTAAATTTTTTTTAAAAAAAAAATTGTTAAAATTATCATTAGCAGATTTTTAAAGTTACCTACAGTCAGACAATAGGGCCATTTAATTCATACAATAGAAATAAGGCACGACGAACACAAGACGCACCTTATTTTAGGTAGAATAGCTCGTATAACATGGTTCTCACTGAAAAACAATAACAAAATTTCAGGAGTTTTCCAGGGTAGAAAATATATTTTTCCAGGACCCAACCCCAAATTCTCTCTCGGCAAA
>JAOCPT020422597.1:0-13195 GCA_026546935.2 Palythoa grandiflora | reverse complement strand
ATGATGATGATGATGATGATGATGATGATGATGATGATGATGATGATGATGATGATGATGATGATGATGATGATGGATGATGATGATGATACTTCTATAGCGTTTGTGGTGGACCGGAGAAATTTTTGAATTGAGTGCAGGACCGGAAATATGGGCCAACCTGAATGATGAATATTGCGACGATTATGACGAGGCTGATGATGACACTGAATATAATTATGATGATGATGATAATGATGAAGTTGAAGGTACAAATCCATCTCTCTTGGCCCTACGTTTTCTCTTAATCCCTCTCTCATTGTCTAGTGTCCGTCTACCAGTGTTGATGTTGCAAGGTGATCTTCTACCTTCATTGAATTTGAAAACTTCCACTGCACAACTGACGCAACTTTGAACCATTTATTTCAGCTTCTCCTGGAAACAACTTGCCACCTTCCCCCCTGGCTAAGCCAAGCAGTTCGATCTCCCCGGGTGGCACTACACACGTGGCTGAAGAAAATTTTCAAGCACGTCTGACTGTTACCGGTACAAGGGCAAGATCCCGGACCACCGATTCTCCTTGGGAGACTGACGCTGCCCGAGATCTAGAATCTCCAACAGAAGTAACCCATCGGACTTTGGGACCTCGACCTCGCTCTGCTTCTGACTTAATGGCTAAATTAACAATCGAAGCAGAAATCCAAAACCAGCTCGCTGCAAAGAGGTATTTCCATGGTAACAGCCAAGAAGGTCAACACCAGCGGGCAGTGTCCTGCTCTCCGCCGCAGCTGCGCGTCAGTAGAGTATCCCAAACGAACCAATCAGACCGGTCTTCAGACGCGTCTTCGGTGCGCGCATCTGATTCATGGTCAGAGAGTTCAGGAGAGGAAGAAATAATTTTTCCAAAAGAACTTAAGGTATCGCAACCTGAAAACGCCGCTTTGCTACAGACGCACTACGAAGCAAAGGCAAAGGAAAACGAAAAATTTGAATATCCTGACAATACTGAAAGTGGTGCACCGGTTAACTGCAATAAATCTGTGTACAGTTCCTTTTCAAGTACAACCTATTGGGTAATGGATTCGACACAAAATAGCAATGAGTCTCCACGCACGCTACACAAAGGGACCATATCAAACGGAACACAGGTCTTCACAAATGGTAACGTACGCACAAAAGTAAGCACTTTATGAAATTCTGGTACCGTTGTCGGATGAAGCTTGATCAAAGAAACACTAAACATAAGGGACCGTGGCGTCAAAACAAATTCATACACAAAATACGTGTTACGATGTACGAATGAACGTTAGCGACTTCTCAAATTTAAATCAATCTGGGAACCAGTGGATACATGAAGTGAAAAAGTGTAAAAAATAATATATAGGTATACTTTGTTATTGTATAATATATATACTTCTTTATTGACTAAAACAACTGGTATAGTATTATACACAAGAAAAGTTTCGAGAAATTTGATAATCAGGTTTCAGCAGAACATAAATTGAACAAGGTTAAAATGACGAAAATTCTGCTGGCATGCGAAAATTGACTTTTCATACAATTTGGGCTTGACACGACACGGTTTTGTTTATATTACTTCGTTCAGACATAGTCGTTCTAATTTGGGAAATATTTGGAACACTTGCATTTCCAAAAAACAGGAAGTCAGGCATTTTTAACACGTTTTTTAAAAAAATCTCTTTGACAACTTTAGTTTAGGAGAAAAGTATATGTAACATAGTACTGATTGACAAGGTTACAAAGTTTACGTAGCAAACTTTCCGTTCTCATAATGAGTCATAAGATGGTTATGTTGATTATGTATATATATAATAAAACTATGTAAATATATATCATTCTGTTTATTGTATAAACAGCAGTGTCACTTTAGAGATATTTCTCGAGCAAGCGACTTTCATTCTCTTTCACCAATGAACAGCTTACAAGCCTCATTACAGTGGTATTTACGTTTTCTTTCACTTCAGTTAATCTTTTGTCGTTGCACGATTCAAATCTCCCTGTCATTGTAAAGTATTAATTATGTATATGTTTCATAACAACATTTTCTAGAATCCGAACAAACTTTCAACTGATGCAAAGACGGCAGTTGTCATAGAAACGCAAGAAGATCGCTGATTGGCTGAAAAGTGATATTTACATACCTAAAATCGTATTTTTGTGTGTGTTTAGGTACGATATTTCTTTGTGGCAGAAAACTCCATAGCACACTGTGGTTTATATAATAAGTAATGGTAGTAAGACTGAGTGGAGTCCAATTCGGTCTGCATGTTATCATTACGCGTGGTTAACAAAGTTGGAAGAGAAGCAAGAAACACGAATCTAATTTGTTTAATTACGAACAGTTGAGTTAAAAGGTTCCCTAAGCTGCCAAATGTATTAATTTCCAAATTACAGTAGTTGAGGGAAATTAGCGTCCTGCAATATCAGTTCTAAAACCTAGACATGCATCTTATTCTAAAAGTGGGGGAAGATCTAGAAGCTGTGAGATATTGATAAACTGGAAATGTATGAAAGTGATTATCATTTTCCACGTTTTAAAAATGAATCTGAAAAATTACTCTTTTACAATTCATGTAGATACAAATGTTTGCAAACCAAGTGAATCGAAGGTTCCATTCAAGTTTGCTTTTAGAAATTACGCTTTAGAAACTTAACTATATATTCCATAAATTATTTTCTTATATATATATTGCCGAAAAGACAAGTAGTTGACAAGATGGAGTTTAGCACACCCAGCGCACCCTCAGAAGTCTGAGAAAGTTTTTTTTTCACAAAGTAATTTTGTTTGAGTATAGTGCATGTAGTATAGTATTGTTTAGTATAGTACAGTATAGTATAGTATAATATGGTATAGTGTAGTGTAGTGTAATATATAATATAATATCGCGTAGAATAATTGATCGAGGTTTATTTGTAAATAAACCAATAATGTTCAACTTTGGAACCGGAGGTTGAAACCATATCATGTGACTATTTATTATGATTGTGTTTCAAGAAGAATAGAAATAATAGACCTTTCTCACGCCGGCGTGACATTGTAAAGTATTCCCCGTTTTTCCAAAATCGGAATTCATCATTACTGAAATTTGTCACATCAATAATAGTAAAAGTGCAAAGTTTCGATAAGAGTGGCCTAACATGGGCAAAGCCAAAGATATAAATATTTGGTTCATCTCCGGTGTAATAACCAAGGGTTAAGGCTAGGGCTAGGGTTAGGTTATTTTCCGTAGTTTTTAAATTTACGTAGTGCATCATGTGACGTCATCTGTGGTTATTACACCGCAGATGAACCAAATATTTAAAGCTAAATGTTTTCGTGGAATTTTTGTAAAAATGTACGAGGCTTGTAGGGCATGCAATGCCCTTCCACTATATAGTTCTTTGTATAAAATTGTTTAGATTTAAAAATTAATTTCTTTGTTAATTTTGGGGCTACACCTTTGAAAAGTAGCAGTTTTACTAATATAGTTGTAACAAAATTGATAATAAATTCTTTTTTCAATAAATCAAACATTTGGTTGTGTCACGCTAAACGAGAAAATGGTCTGTTGGTGTTATTCATTCTGACTATTAGATCAGTTCAGTAAAGAAACCCATTCGTATCAGTTGCCGCCTTGTATTGAACAGTAAAAATGATTAATATAATTTTTCATTCCAACTTTTAAATCAGTTGCCGAAACCCTAAAATTTGTCCATTCATTTTTCTTCATTGCATAATTGAAACGTTTGGTTTTTAACTTAAGCAATATCCCCACTGAAACCTTTATGGCTTTTCGATTTTGTTATGGAAATGTTTAAAACTTTAATAGAAGTAAAAGGAGATCACTGTTTAATTTGTACAAAGGAATTTAGTTAAAATAACCATTGAGAAAAATAATAAAAAACACTTTTTACAATGTAAAGTTGTTTTCTGTGTTTTCCAATTTAGATTTGGCGACCAACCATAATTAAAACATATGAAAAACCCCACGATTTTCTTTACTTTGTAAGTTAAATTCCACAGTATACACAGCCAACTACAATTAGTAAGGTGATTTTTAGAATGTACGACACTAAAAACTAGAAATATCGGAAAAGACAAGTAGAGAGAGACAGCATCACGTTGACGTGAAATGGTAGAGTTTTGGCCTATGCTCCGTCCATACGGGGACGCTTGCTGTCTACACGAAGACACTTGTTGTCCATATGAAGACGTTTACTGTCCATACGAAGATGCTTGCTGTCCAAAGAGGACACTTGCTTTCCACACGAAGATGCTTACTGTCTACACGAAGACGTTCACTGTTCACACGTAGATGTTTGCTGTCCACACACTGAGGCTTGCTGTCCACACGCAGATGCTTGCTGTTCATTGGAATGATGCTTGCTGTCCACACGAAGATGCTTGCTTTCCACACGACGACGTTTACTGTTCATAACGAGGATGCTTGCTGTCCACAAGAAGACGCTTGCTGTCCACACACAGAGGCTTGCTGTCCACACGAAGATGCTTGCTTTCCACACGCAGATGCTTGCTGTTCATTCGAATGATGCTTGCTGTCCACATGTAGATGCTTGCTGTCCACACGAAGACGCTTGCTGTCCACACGAAGACGCTTGCTTTCCATACGAAGATGCTTGCTGTCCACACGAAGACGCTTGCTGTCCACATGAAGACGCTTGCTTTCCATACGAAGATGCTTGCTGTCCACACGAAGACGCTTGCTTTCCACACGAAGACGCTTGCTTTCCACACAAAGATGTTTGCTGTCCACACGAAGATGCTTGCTGTCCACATGAAGATTTTTGCTTTTCAGATGAAGACGCTTGCTGTCCACACGAAGACGCTTGCTGTCCACACGAAAACGCTTGCTGTCCACACGCAGACGCTTGCTGTCCATACGAAGATGCTTGCTGTCCACACGAAGACGCTTGCTGTCCACACTAAGATAACTGCTGTTCACAGAGGATACTTGCTGTCCACACAAAGATACTTGCTGTCTACACGAAAATGCTTGCTGTCCACACGAAGATGCTTGCTGACCACACGAAGACACTTGCTATCCACACGGAGACATTTGCTGTCCGCACGAAGATGCTTGCTGTCCACACGAAGACACTTGCTGTGCAAACGAAGATGCTTGCTATCCACACGGAGACCCTTGCTGTCCACACGAAGATGCTTGCTGTCCACACGAAGACACTTGCTGTGCAAACGAAGTTGCTTGCTGTCCACACGGAGACCCTTGCTGTCCACATGAAGACGTTTGCTGTCCACACAAAGATCCTTGCTGTCCACACGAAGAGGCTTGATGTCCACACGAAGACGCTTGATGTCCACACGAAGACACTTGATGTCCACACGAAGACGCTTGATGTCCACACGAAGACGCTTGCTGCATGATCCACTGCAGTGTGCCTGTAACGCAAGTGTTGGCTGTTACACGCCATTGCGAGACGATTTGCACGAAAAATTTCCTCGTGTAACGGCTTGAAATGCAGTTGTACTTTTCGCAACGGTTTCAGTTACAAATTTCAAGTTGCAGGAGCCATTGTGTCGCGGAAAATGGCTTCCAATGACTCGTGTAACTCGTTTCGCAATGGCGTTGTGAAACATGTTGAACGAAAAATTACCTCGTGTAATATCCCCTTGCGGCAACTACATCTCATCTTACTGGATCAAAGGTTGTATTTACACTTGGTCTACAAATCACACTGCTGATTTCACGAAATTTAACCTATCAAGTTAAACGGTTTGAAACTAATTTAAATCATGGGCAAAAGCAACCAAATTTTTCTTTTCAAACGAGAAAGTAGGGCTGAATGAAGATGACCTGGAGTTGCTAAGTCTGGGTCCAGTACAGGCCGTGACGTCATATCAGGAATTGACGACTCTTTTAGCCAGTTTGTTTTGCTGTTACATTGTCTTTCTATACAAACCCGATCATTTTTTGGCGTAAAGAATCCGAAAGAAGATCGGTTTTGTATGGAAATACAATGAAACAGAGAAATTAAGAGTCGTCAATTCCTGACATGACGTCACGGCCTGTACTGGACCCAGACTTAGCAACTCCCGGTCATCTTCATTGGGCGTGGCCGCCATGGGAACTTTAAAGCTCGATTCTGTGGCAAAAATGTTATGGAATCGAAAACATTTTTTGGGAATACTTGTTTATTCAATATAAAGTTGCCAATAACATAAAAACCCTTTAGGCCGTATAGACACTTTAACCAAGTTAAACAGTTTGAAGCTAAATTAAATCATTGAATAGCGCAACTAGTTTTTCCTTTTTCAAACAAGAAAATAAGCAAAAAATGTCATCAAAAATTTATTGATAGTGCTGGACATAGATATGTGATTATTAAGAAGTACAACAGAACTCCGTGCTCTGTTTCTTTTTAAGCTGAAAACCACACTATGGACGGATGTGTAGGCATTCCCGCCACAGATGCAGAATTTTATTAAGCTCCGAAACACAGAAAAGTTTATACTGGTCCGGGTGTGAAATATACACTCGCAAGAGCAACATACCAAAAGATTTTCATACAGCTCAATTAATGCGTTCAAAGAAAAGCAAACCAAGTCAAAGGATTTTGATACTTTGTGGTTGCTTTCGTTTTAACCTGATATTACTGTGATCAAGAGTACAGGAAATATCTTAGTTCACTGACAGTGGAAGGAAAGTTTTGATTAAGAATCTAAGGTTACCATCAGTTCCGTGTTTACTGCTGCAAAATTAAATCACGACACGAAAATCTCTCTCTAAAAGTTCGTATCTCCGCGAATTAAACTGAAATGAACACTAAAAATTTTCATAAAAAATGTAGAGTCGACTGGTTGGGAACCTCGATGGCTTTCTTTGTTACATGTTTTTGTTCTCCCTTTCCCTATTGAAATATGATGTTCACCTTGCACAGATAACAAAAGGATTTGAAATCTATGGAAATGAGCAAATGGACCACCTGACTAACGAGGCATCACACCTAGAACAAAAGATCATAAACGTGACCCCGAACGCAACATGAGACAAATAAACATTGTATTAATCTTCTTTGTAGTTTGCTAGGTTTTCAACCACTCCACTCTAACAACTTTACACAAAATAACATATGGATGTTGACAAGGAAGTATTCAAGAGACAAATTGTACTCTTGTATATATCTGTATATTGATATAAGGGGTGCAGGTTGATATATTTTTATATATAATATATTGGTGATTTGTATATACATGTCGTACGATTTCTGATTGACTTTATACCTCTCTAGCCTCCAGCCACCGAAACATAGAAGCTATGATTTAACTGATCAGTTTTGAGAATGGAATATTCAGCTCGGTTCAGCCTTATTCAATCAGTCACAGATCAGCCTATAATGGAGTTGGATTCTCTCAACCACAAAACACAAGAGCTTTGCTTTGATTGGTCAATTTTGAGAATGGAATGTCAAGCTTGATTAAGCCATAGTTAACCAATCACAAATCCGCTTATAATTGCTTTGTATTATTTTAGAGACTGAAATAAAGAAGCTATGCTTTGATTGGTCAGTTTTGAGTATGAAACTGCTGTATCAGATCATCTTATTTAGGTCTTGAAGTTTGGTTTCAAAAATCGGCTTCCATCTTCTCGGGTCCTTTCTGGATACTTCGGATACATATGCACATCCAAACCCTACAGAGTTAGTGACTGTTATCTGCTTTAAAGATACGAAGATGACTTTTTTAGCTACTTGACACAATAAATGACTCAGTGATTAATTTAAATATCGCGCAGTGTAGTACGATGTTCAGGCAGATATTCACTCACTCACTTTTCTTGATATCTAGGATCCCAACAAGGAACTACTGGATCTTTAATGGATGTTCTTCGATTCCAAAACTGGATTTGTTCGAGCTCCAGGTGCCAAGCTCTTCAGTCGAGCGTTACAGCTCCATGCAATAGTCTTTCTATATCTGTGATCACGAACAGAATTTACAGATATCCAAATCTGTTGGGCTGGGGTAATAGCTATAACCTGGCGTAGCTATAAAATTCAAAACTATAATTCTTTCATCATGCGTGCAATGCTAGAGTGCGAACTGTTAGTTTGTATGCTAGTCTAAACAGTTCTGCTGATAATCAAGTCTTGACGTTGTCATCTGTCATATGCCTTGTAATAATCGTCTTCAACATCCTGTTAGGGGTGAGGGTGTTGTTCTTTAAAGGACTGTTGGTCATGGGACTCGTCAATCGACCCGACATCAACCAGGACTCAATGGACGATCGCTCATATGAATAGCCATCTAAAACCATTAAACAGGGTATGGTCAGTAAATAGTTTCGATACACAGGCAGCGAGGAAAGGAGTAAACAACCTGGCTGACAAGCAAGCGGCAATCGGTCAATTAATAAATCCAGTCAATCAATCAATCAATCAATCAATGTTGCACTGCTTCCGTTAAAGGGATGCTCGGCCGTCCAACAATGTGAATCATAAATACGACTTTTCTTTACCCTATGTTCATGTCAGCAGCTCACAATTGATAATTCTCTGTTTATAGCTCACGCCAAGCGTTTTGCTTTGATCATTTGATAGTTTGAATTTCCCGCGTGCCGCCATCTTGAAATGTGACGTGTTACGATTGCAGTGCCAGACTCCCACTTGTTCTTTGCTATTGTTTTAATCGAGAGTGGAAACTGGCACTACAACCGTAACACGTCACATTTCAAGATGGCGGCGCACAGGAAATTCTAACTATGAAAATGATCAAAACGAATCACTTGAGCTATATAGAAAGAATTATGTGAGCTGCTGATCTTGATACTTGTAAGGTAAAGAAAAGCCTTATTTAAGATTAATATTGTTGGACAGCTGATGATCCCTTTGATAGGAACGTAAACAATGAGTAAGAGCACTTCTCGTTCCCTAAAGACAGCGATTACTTTCTCACCGGCAGCAATGACTGGATCCTCCATCACCTCCCGAGTGATTGGGCACAGATACTCATCTGGGATGTTATCATCCAGTTCCTCTTTCTTTACATCCTTAACAGTTCTTAGGATTTTATTTCGGTGACCAACTGGAGCTGTTTATTTAAAATGGTCATTATCATTATTATCATCATCATCATCATCATCATCATCATCACCATCGTCATCATCGTCATCGTTATCGTCGTCATCGTTATCGTCATCATCATCGTCATTGCCATCAACAACATCACCATCACCATCACCACTGCTATCATCATTATCTTCACCACAATCATCATCATTATTACTATTAATAAGTATTTCAAAATATTAGTGGTATTTATACTATCAAAACACTTCACGGAGTATCATACGTTTTTGTGGCACAAGGTTTAAATTGAGAAGCAAGGGAAATTTAGGATTAAAAGTTTAAAGTAAGCCTTGAAAGGAATTTGGCCTTGAAACTTTTTGTTTCTGGTTTGTGCAATATCGACGTTCTGGAATAACATCGTCAAAATTTCTACACCCTACAAGGTGTCAAAGTTCACTGAGATCTAAGAACTACTATTCTTATACAAAATATGATGTTAAATAATTATAGAGAAGTATGCTGCAGCTATTTCGAAAAAAGTTGACATCACCAACAGTCATTACCATGACCAAAAGAAAATGTGTTCTGTTTCCTTGACAAAAGAAATTGAACTTCTTCTGTTTCATAGCCAAGGAAATTTGATACCAAATCAAGCACAAACAAAGATTTATAATACTGTATGGCTGTACTGCAATGCTTTCTTCAACTCCCATAATTCCTTTCGGCCGTGATACTGACTATTACAGATGTAAACCGTTTTGAAAATAGCTATATACATATAAATACATTTGTTCAAGGTGTTACGTTTAATTACTGACCAATGCCCCACAAATTTTCTTGGTAGCTAGGAGACATTAAATTCTAAACAAAGCTCAGAAAAATATAATACATAGCAAAAACTAATTCACTCTCAATTAACACATTCATTTTTGATATCAACTTAATCCAACACATTGTTGTAGCCAATCAATGAGATTATATTTAACAATTAGATTATGAGGTTTTGCCCAAATCAACTATCGTGCGATAGAAATCGAGAGCGAATAATCTAATTGTTTTACTATAAATCTACCAGTCATTCAAAAAAAGGCTGTCAATTTTATTAAATACCTCGAAATTTTATTTGAAACTTCGAAGAAGCGGCCGCCATTTTATTGACAATCGCTACCCACTATCTATCACCGAATAGACAGTGGGTAGGGTAGCCAATCAGAGAACAGCATTGGTAATAGAACGCTAGTAGATTTATACTAAAATATAATATAGCTAGGCTATATAGTCTAACATAGAATCACTGGACCGTATCACCCTCATCCTCCTCCTCCTTATTTCTCTCCTTCTCCTTTTCCTCCTCCTCCTCCTCCTCCTCATTTCCCATTTCTGACATCCTCCTTATTTCCCTCCTCCTCCTTGTTCTCCTCATTTCCCTTCTCCTACTCATTTTTATATAGTAAACTATAGCTAGGCTATATAGCCTCTCTAGTCTAACATAATCTAGTTATATATCTAACATTACAAACTGATCAGATATTTACAATTTGGCGCCAAATCTTTTTTAAATTACTAGTTGGCGCCTAATCTTTTTTAAATTAAATTTTGATTATTTTTAGTCCAATTTACAACTTATCGATCAAAGAACAAATATTTGCTTCTGTTTTCTTCTGTCATTGTTTTTGTATTTCTACTGATTGGTTGTAGATATTGTGATGGCTTAATTGAACGTAAAACCAAGAGAAACAGCAGAATTCAATCGACCGTTTTATAGTTCATTTCACTTTGTCTAAGAAGCCGGGAATATTCAATGCAAAGTCACCCGGCCATTACAAAATGTTAGGCCCACTTCGAACACCATATTTCAACGTATCGAATTAAATTTACAAAATAAATTCGTTGAAAATCCGGTGTTTGAAATAGCTAAATTCGGTGCACCAAATTAAATTCGACAGAGGAATTAAATTCGCTTCCATATACCGGATATAAATACGGTAGAAGTTCAAACACCGGATAATGCGAATAGGGAGACCATGATAGTGATTTTCACTAGATCTGGCTTAGCACAGTCAGGGAAAATACTCGTGTAGTTGACGAGGAAGCTTGTTACATCAAGAACGAAGAAGCCTCGCTCAACAAAGGCCTGAAAGCTGGACGCGAGCTATTGTTATTTGAATAATTTGTAATATTTGAATCCTGCGCTCTTTTTAACTTTTTGTGTAAACGGCCTGAAAATGGTTTGAATTAAACTGAAATATTGCCAACCCAGATCTAGTGAAAATCACTACCATGGTCTCCCTATTCGGATTATCTTTCCTTCTATTTTATGTCAAACTGTCAGCTAATCCAGGATTTCAAACACCGTATCTCGTTAGCATCGAATTTTAAATTGCATAATTATGGTAATACATCATCATTGAAGAAAAAACATTCAATCGCCTTGGCGCATGCGTTTTGAGACCGTATACGTCAACTCACGTCAAATGGATACAATGGGAATCAAGTCCTTACTAACAACTTCACGTACAAATTCATGAACAAAATTCGGCTGAAAATAAAGTCGAATGTCTGTCTAGAAACATGGAACGTTTGTTTAAAATTTTTGTTGGAATAATTTACAATTGTTTTCCACCAATCTTTGCTGCGATACAGCCTTCGGCATGAACGGAAAACGGGAGTTGTGTTTTCCTTTATTTAAATACTTTTATTAAGGCCAGTAGAGCAGTCAGTAAAGTCAGCATTAAGCACAAATTTCTCCACCTGACAAGAAAAGCTATCATTCACTGTCGTTGCATTCTTCGCTGTCTTGATTTATTTATAATCTGAATCAAATGGACAAACAAAATCCTTTTGTCAGCCATTTTGTTACTGTTGCAGTGGTGTTGCCAATAGCGATTAGCCTGACTGCTTGGCTCTACTAGCTGTACAATGTTTGAATCGAATTAAAACTAGAAAAATTACGCGTGTTGGTGCAATCGCTCAAAACAAAGGATTTAATCGGGCAAGTTTGGGCAAGTCGTTCAAAACAAAAGACTGACTCAACACTATATTCATGAGTCTTGTCTCACAGTTTAAAGTCTAAGAAGCCAGGTAGATTAAAAACACTAAAACATTACATATTTGAAATTCACCCAACTGTTGCAGACTCATTAGTATACGAAATCTTGCGTCCGGGAAAGTTTAGGTAAGTCGTTCAAAACTAAAGAATGCTCAGCATCCTGAGTTTAGAATTAAAAAAAAAGATTTAGGACGTATGACGTCATCCTAAGATAATTTATGCGTGCGCCCCTGAGATAATTTATGCGAACAGTCCGCATACAATCCGCAAACAAGCCTCAAATGCACAAAAATAAGGATAATTCTGCTCATTCCCTACTACTCACACATAGCCAATTTAATTCCCCTAAAAATTAACGTCGTCAACCAAACTTTAGATTAATCTATCTTCTAAGCCTAGAATTGCCATGAACCCTCAACTTATCGAATATCGTATTTATGATAAAACACACAAGTGATATTTGGATAATGATAAGGTAACCTGGTGACTATATGCTCTAAGAAACTAAAAAAAAGAGATGCATGGCTTAAAAAAAAGTCAGGTTGGTGACTTGTGTGTTAGAGAGGCCCTAGACCCTATAAAAAGACTAAGGACCTGGATCCAAAAAAGTGTGTGTGTTTTCTGCCATGTTTATGAACTCGTGTAGTTTTGTAAAGATGTGAATAAAGTTTAGTTCTGGTTGAGAAATAACTAGTTTCGGCTTACATGTGCAGTATACAGTCTGAGCTTAAAATCCACAACTGCAGTTCATTCATTTGGTTCATTATTTTTGTTGCTGTGGATGTATTTTGTTGACTGCTAGCCTAATCTGGGCAGTCGGGCTGGCGTAGCGCCCATCACAAGCGATCACCCCTACTAATCTTCAGTGGGCTTCGCAGGCGTACTGCGATTAGTCAAGCTTCCTCCAGGGTTTTCCTCTGAGTTCTCCGAATTTCATCCTTCTGGAAAATCGTCGCCAGCTGATTGCAATAAGCTGACACACACTGTTGGCGGGTAGTGCCTGGATCCTAACAACGACTGCTACGGGAAAATTTCTATTGTTTCGGTCTGACCTCGTTGAGCGTGCACTGCTTTTTAGTCTGCTTTTGAATCTTGGTGATGAGCGTAACCTCTTTAAATTTATAT
>JAOCPT020421712.1:0-13197 GCA_026546935.2 Palythoa grandiflora | reverse complement strand
CACTAATCCATCGCAGGTTAGCCCCCAGCAGAAGCTGGTACTCATTTTACCAACCTTGGGAGGATGGAAAGCTGAGTAAACTTTGGCGTAAAAGAAGGTCACACAAATGTTCAATACTCGTTCATCACAAGTCTAGCTGCTACAGATTTTAATTTTTTAAAGTTTACAGAGGCCCGGGGCCAAACGTCGAACGTCACATGTGTCGAACTTGATGCAAATGAGGCAGAACAATAGAATTTGCTCATTCGCATTAATTTCGACCCTTTACATGCTTTTTTTATAAGAACAACTTTATAAGAACAACGAGGCTCAAACTTGCCAAAATTTAAGAGCAATTTAAGAACAAGTTTAGGCTGAGGCTTGATAACTAGGAAAGTTTTTGTGGTAGAAAATTGGCTAAAACTTCAGTAGCGATACAAAACATAAAAAGATTAACTGTAAAGACTGCTCAACAAACAATGAAGGTAGTTCGCCTCCAAATTTAGACGTACAATACGTGTGTGGCGCAAGCCGTTTCATTTTCCAATACTTTCAGTTTATTTTGTTTTTTCTTCAATAAAAACCCCTTACAGAAATAAGAACAATTTAAAAACAAATTGAGGCTGAAGTCGCCAAAAAATTAAGAAGAATAAGATTCGGCAAAATTTACTGGTTCTTGTAAAAGAGCGTGTATGAGGAAAGTCTTAGACAAATGTCTCATTTTTTTCGAGGTTCTTCTGCTTTCATTTTAAGGTAAAAAATCTTTATTGTCACTTAACTCTAAAAGCTCGCTAAAGTTAAAATGGGATTTCTGTGTAAACAAAACATATAAAATATGAATATACAAAAAAAATTATTCGTAAAAGTAAAAATGGTTTTTGAAGCAAATCCAGTTAGTTGATATTTTTAAAAAAGAACTTAATTTTGAGACTAACGCGACCAAGAGAATATTTTTGTTTTAGAAAATTTTGTTTTAGAAAAATCAAAAACCAATCGACTATATTTCGTGACCCAATGACTCAAGAAAGAAACTATATTCTAATGTTGAAACAAAAGCTGTGTTTGTTATTAATTCTTGACATATTTATTTTTAACTTACCAGAACCAGATGTTTAGTGTGATTGGCATGAAATAACTCTAATGAATATAACTGTATGAAATAAAAGCTCCAATTGATTACATACGTAGAACTTAATTTTCTATCATATTTCAAAACTTTTTTTAAATCATTAAATTTCAATTCAGAGTTAATATATAAATATACCAGAATTAAAGTAATCGCAAAACAGATCTGAATGTTATACAAGATAACTTTTTTATTAATATTTAATATTCCAATTTCCGCATTTAACATACAAAAATAGCATTTTGGTTAAAGCTAAACTCGTCAATACTGATATGAATCTCAAAGGCTTTTATAGCCCGAAGCCAAAAATAAAACTAACACAACCAAACAAAATGTTTTTTCCCAAAAAGGTACGTCATTACAGATCCTACAATTTGATTGGTTCCAAGCTTAGCCGAAATTCCCCTATTCCCGCCCACAGCCAACGGAAATATTGATAACCAGGTCATGCTTTTGACAACAAAAGTTGAAAGCAAAGCTACCAATTGCCAAATTCGTTTTTTCATAATAGAAATGTGAAAAGAAATTTTAATTCGAAAACAAATTTACCTTCATTATGTACTGATAACATTCACTATCTCGTGGTTTACCGCGTTCCATTCGCGCGGTGTGCGTGTGCATAAAAATGATTTGAGAGCTAGAACAATAAATCATAAACTTTTTTTAAAATACAAAACAGTGTATTAACACTGTTTTGTATTTACCTGAATGGGTTTTCCAGTATTGCGACCAAAGATCTATTATACAGATCCAACTAACTCTGCAAAGATATTTCTTCATGGTTTGGCCATGTGTTTTACTGCAGGATTGTTTTTTGTCAATCCGTAGTTTGACTTGTCAGTGAACGGATGTACGTATGAGTTGGAATTAAGTTACTGGTTTTGAGCACGAATAAATCGCTAGCATTGCATGTGGGTGAGTTATTTATTGCTACACCGTACTGACGAGTCCCAAGAAAAACGAAACAGTTCTCTACGGTTGCAAATCCTGGCTTGTTCTGGGCTCTTATTCATATCGGTTCACTGACAAGAACGTACTGGATTTTTCAGTTTGAATTTAACTTTTTTTGACCACGAGATTCAATCAATTTACAATAGGCCATTTCCGAATTACGATGCACTGCTATCTGGTTGAGTAAGTTGTGAGCGAAAGAAACAAAGTTTTTCGAATTCCTTACCTAACGTCCGCCATTTAGTTATCTTTTTTTGTTCCGAAGAGTCTTTTCTGATTACGTTTTTTGTTTTTAAAACAATAAAACTGGAAATGCACTAATATTTTGTGATGAATCAAAAGCTCAATGGAAGTTACATACCCTTAGTCCGTTTTTGTCACAAATAAAATCAATTTAAAAGAGACTTTAAACCTTAGACATAGATTGATGTATTCTCAGCAACAATTGAATCTGGCGTGAGAAATGCCGTAGAACAATAGGAGGTTGACTAATAGTTGTTAAGGGCTGGTTGTCATATAACCGTAAGCACCGGCGACCGAGCCGCCGGCAGTGCTGGTGCAATGACTGGGACATATGAGTGTGGGACATATCGTCGGAGGATCCCAGACTGTGCTTGGACAGTCAAGGCTCGTTTCCATATAAGCGTAAGCGCCGGTGACCGATCCACCGGCAGTGTTACGACATGACTAGGACATGCCGCCGGAGGGTTGCCCAAGGATCCCAGACTGCGCTTAGACAGTTAAGGCTCGTTTCCATATAACCGTAAGCGCCGGTGACCGATCCACCGGCAGTGTTACGACATCACTAGGACATGCCGCCGGTGCGTTGCCCAAGGATCCCAGACTGCTCTTAGACAGTTAAGGCTCGTTTCCATATAACCGTAAGCGCCGACGACCGAACCGCTGGCAGTGTCAGGACATGACTTGGACATGCCGCCGGTACATCGCCGAAGGATCCCAGACTGTGTTTAGACAATTAAGACCCGTTTCCATATATCCGTAAGCGCCGGCGACCAAACCACCGGCAGTGTTGCAACATCACTAGGACAAGCCGCCGGTGCGTTGCCCAAGTATCTTAGACTGTGCTGAGACAGTTAAGGCTCGTTTCCATATAACCGTAAACGCCGGCAACCGAACCACCGGCAGTGCTGGAACATTACTTCTACATGCCGCCGTTGTAGCCGGTGGATCCCAGACTGTGAAGGGACAGTTAAGGTTGGTTTCAATTTGCCTTGCTATTTGCAGGTGGTGTGATATTTGTATTTGTATGTTTAATGTTAGAAATAAATAAAGGTGTTGTCTTATTAAAACATGTCCCAGTGATTACCTGAGCACTGTCGGCGATTAGATTGAAACCAGTCTTGATAGGGCCATTATCAAATCAGGTCTCTAGTTTAATCTTGATCAACTCATTTATTTCATTGTTGCACAGTTTTTCGTAACACCCTGATGGCAACATTAGGCGTTATTAGGTGTTATTATGCGTTATTAAGCGTTACTAGGTGTTACTAGGGGTACAAGATTGTTAATTGTTCTAAAAGAATATAAGTTAAAAGAAAGTAGTAAAACAAAGATTGGTAGTATTACCTGGGTATAAAGTTGGAAAAAGGAGTGCATTGAGACCAAGCTCCTTGTCAGATGTGATTCATCAGACGCAATGCACATCTGGAGAGGAAGGTTAGTGGGCGTTATTAGGCGACGTTCGCAATTTTCCCAAAAATTTAAAAAGAATATCGGGCGTCGATAGGCGATACTGAAGCGATATTAGGCGACAATATTGAATTGGATATAAAAACACTGTGATGCAAAGAAGTATCTACACTTCCCCTTAATTATTATGTTCTCTGATAGTGATGTAAACAAGCATATAAAAGAGGCATCAAAGATAAAAAAAATGGAAATAAGCGAACGGAAATGTTGGGTAACAATAGGTTTTATTGAGCGAGTTTGGGCGAAATTGGGCAACATTTGTTTGTTTGTTTTTTTCCTGGGAGTGAGCGGATTTGGGCAATATTGGGCAACATTTGGCATGATTGAACGGGATTGGGCGGCTTGGGCCGGGGCAACATTTAGACCCAGAAAAGGCCTCAGATAGCACAAAGACGTATCAAATTTTTAGTGCTCTGTGAGAGTAAGCTCCAAACAAGCTTTAAGCGCCGCGCAAACGGTTTCCACAATTGCTTCAACGCATCCATTCGATTTTGTTGAACGGAGATGTTGATGAAACCGTTTGCCACCGTCGCCCAGAAAATGCAAATAAAAGGAGTGGCAAACAGTTTTAACATCACCGTGAACAAAACTGAATGGATCTTGAAGCGATCTTTGAAACCGCTTATACAGGGTTTTATGGCTTATATTCGGTCGGGAAGGAGCTTATGTCCGAAGACGCCTATATTTGAGGGAGAGGGGTTATATTCGGTATTTAATTTGATAATATTAAGGACTTTGTCAGTTTGTTAAATTTCCTGCCATACACGTGAGAAGTTAGGGATTTTTTGATATCGCACGGTCCCTTTCTTTCACCCCTCGTTAAGTACACGGGGTTTTTTATCGAACGCTCGTGCACATGCTGAAAATTGCCAAAAACTATGGTAAAAAACTAAAATGAAATCGACAACAAATTTTTATATTTGTTTTTACGATATATATATCTGTAAGCTTTGGCCCATTTCAAGCAGAGAAAATCGTTTTTGGTTTTATTATAGCGGAAAATGGGTTCAGATCTCAATCTTAAAGAAATTGTATCGTGATTCAATTGAAATGACTCAGATACAGGACTAAAGACAAAAACTATACTCGATACACGCTTTTTTTTATAAGAACCAGTAAATTTTCCCGAGGCTCATTGTTCTTAATTTTTTGGCGATTTCAGCCTCAATTTGTTCTTCATTTGTTCTTATTTCTGTGAGCGGTTTTTATTGAAGAAAAAACAATATAAAACAAAGTATTGGAAAATGAAACGTCTTGCGCCACACATGTATTGTACGGCTGAAATTAGAGGCAAATGAACTTCATTGTTCGTTGAGCTGTCTTTACAGTGAATCTTTTTATGTTTTATGCTGTATCGCTGAGTTTTAGTCAATTTTCCGACCACAAAAATTTTCCTTGTCATCAAGCCTCAGCCTGAGCTTGTTCTTAAATTGTTCTTGAATTTTGGCAAATTTGAGCCTCGTTGTTCTTATAAAGTTGTTCTTCATAAAAAAAGCGTGTTGATTTTGATAGTTTCCCTCCTAAATCGTTTACTGGAAGTCAGAGATTTAAGACAAAATTACAGTTTAATAGGTGACATTTACTGACGCACTGCAAACAAACTTAATACTATAACAAGCTTACAAAGAAATTTAGGAGCTCCTGGCCCGGCTTCGAACTTCGCGGTGACGTGACCGATTTCTGTTCATTGATGGGCCAAAATATTGCCAAGCGATTTACAATCGATGGCAAAAATTTAAAACATAATATATACTAATCAAATATTACTGCCCATCATTTAAAAAGATTTCTTTCTTTTTATTATTATACATCAACCATCGATTCGCGATTCTTTAAAATTTTTAGTTTTCTGAAATAGTTAGTTTATCGTTGCCAACGAACATAGGTTTCCGGACTTTCCGAAGATCGTCCGGAAAAATGCAGCTGTTAACCGAAGATTATACGAACAGTTACGAAGACAAACCGATTATGCGTGGTCCAACAATAAGTACCAAATGAATATAAATTAAAATAAATATAGCAGTGAAGTTTCTGCGGAATATTGTTATGTTGTTTAGTCGGAGAAGCCTTCGTGTGAATGAAAAATTTTTATCGGGATGAAAACAAGATTGAAACGCCGAAAACCAAGACAGATTGAATTAAAATCAAGATTTGACTGAAAGTTTTCTCTTTGGCGTGGGTTTATAGTCATATTTTCAGCCGGCGTCGATTCATTCGCTTGAGAAAAATGGCAGGTTTGCGGCCACCAGAAAACGCTCCAGCGCCTGATCTTTCTCACTTGACTGAAGAAGAGAAAAATATTATCATGTCTGTTATGGAAAGGCAGCAACAAATGGAACAGGAATCTGTTCAACTTGCCAAGTAAGTCGATCTTTTTTAAATGTGGCGCGTTTACGCCATATATCACTCGTCGTCAAGGTTTGTGAACATGCAAATCTTTGCACTTGTTAGGAGTTTTGACTCGCCTTTTTCGTGATTTTGGCCTGAAACATTTGATTCATTTCGGCCACTTCATTTTTAGATTTCCATCTTGGATTTGGGAGCTTTACTTGGGAGTTTTAGTGCTAAAATATATCCACAGCTACATGACGGAATTAAAATGACAAGCCTGCATTTTGCACGCATGAATAACTCTCTCACTGTGGCTTTTTGCTTCTGTCCTTCAGGTCTCTCGTAAAGGAAGTCGAAACCTTTCAAAATAAAGTTGAAAAGAAAACGGGACAAAGTGTTGTTACTCAAGATGAGAATGTCTGCGAAATTTGCCATAAAACGAAGTTTACGGATGGAGCAGGGAAAGAATGTAAATATTGCAAGTTGAAAGTTTGTTCGAGGTGTGGAGTACAAGTCAGTATACCCGGATCAAAACAGGTATACATTCACCTAAACATATATATTATTTTTCGACACTCTCGACTAATATTGCATTGGGGAAAAATGCAATTTTCTGCATATATATTTATCAACGTCGATAAATTTATATGCCTATTTGTGGTAATTTTTGAAGATTTTCATTTTCCAATGTCGATTCTTTGCCAAACTCGCCAGTTTTTAGTTGGTTTGTACTTGCTAATACTTTTTCTTCTTTTTTTCTTTCATGTATTTGTTAACTGCGGGTTTTGCCGTTCAGCCCCAGGTAAGAGTTATATTCTGTCAAAATTTTTGCTATTTATTAGATTATACTATCTATGATTTGCTACGAACGGGGAAGTTTTTGAGGCTCTACGCGCAAGTTTAAGGTTGTAAACATTAATTGACAGATTGTGAATATCGTTCTCATGAAATTTTAAAAACTTTTCTGTTTTGGCGTTCGAATGAAAAAAAAATCAAGAATAACTATGCGGCATGTCTTCTCGATTATCGGACAAATTTATCGTCTATTACATATCTTCAGAGTTATTTAGAAATGAGGTCGTTCGCTTAAATTCTTCATGAGTCTAAGTTGTATGTAGCAACTCTATTTACAGACTTGGGGGGAAATTCTAAAAAAATTTGACAACCATTATTCATGTATTCCAACAGCTCGCATCGCCCTGATATTTAATAAAAAGGAGACGTTTTATCGTGTTTTCAAGATAAAACCGTCTTCAGCGTTTTGAAATTTTGGTCGGCTTTTAAACTAGAACTTTATTTATTCAGCGTTTGATCGTGTTTGAATGTCTGGTTTTTGGCTTATACTAACATGTATTGAGCCATCAGAAAGAAATATTATATTTATAGTTTCACACCCGTCTTGCAGCAATGATACAATTTAATAATTACATAGCTGTCCTTCAAATGAACTCTGTATTGCTCTTAGCTTTACGCTTCAGAAAATAGTTGACTCCGGTTGAAACAAATAAACGACACGGGTTATTGAAAGGTAAATTTAAGCGGATTTCTGACGTGCTGATATTTGTAAGTAAAATAGCGTCCATGCACGCTGATAGAAATACCATATTTGTAGCAAAATTACTCTCTATAATAAAACAACTCTACCATCCCTCTAATAAAAGAGGCCAATCTTGAAAAATGTAGAGCTATTTTAGTTCTTTTTGTGGAATTGTTAAATAAAGGAAGTAAGCGCTTTATTTAGGGTAAGTTGAAAATTCGTCATTTAAACTTCCTCATTGAATATGCATAGATTTAGACTTTTCGATTTTCTCTGTCTGATGCATAATTTGTGTGTTACCCCAGGTAGTTTTGAATATTTTAAGACGGCACTAGTCTTGTTTTTATGAAATTGCAGCAATTTACAAATGTATGAGACAAACAATTCTGAGTGAAGTGTCGCATGTGATAATGAATAGTTTTTAACGCTGACCATTTTCGCACTGGAAAAAGAAGATATAACTGAGTCATAATTGTAGAATTTAATTCTACCGATTTACTTTAAGAAGCGTATTGAAAATTAATTTTGATTTCCATTTTATCATACTTATTACTACAAAAATGGTGATTAAAATATCACAGGTAGCTTACAGTATGTAGTAGTGTTTCTTAAAGCCATTTTATTTATTTTAAAAGCTGACATAAGCTGCAGACAAATTTTTTCGTATATTTACTGCATACTGTCACTTCCTTTGTTAATAAGTAACTTTTAAACTATCTTATCTGGCACAGTTTCATTTCTTGCTTAAAGTAGAATGGAGATGTTTCTGATTTAGATAAATCATTTCTAAAGATATCACAGTTTGTGTTCAAAAGAATATGATGAAGAACAATCATTGATAATACGAAAATTAATATTCATCCAGTTTTCTTTTGACACTCTGATGCAATATTATTCAAGAAAATTTTGACTTTGTAACCATTATTATAATGAATTCTTTGAATGACAACTAACATTGCCAAAGTTGTATACTGTGTTTCCACAAAGATTGATTCCAGAAAAACGTTTCAAGACTTAATATATGATTATTTTTTGCTGAAGAAAAAGGTTGTGATGTAAACAAGTAGTTAGTCATCCAAATTTTTTATTTACTAGATACAAAGGGCAAAAAAATATTTTATTGTATTTCTGAATGATAACCTATAAATTATATGACTTGATGCATGTTTCAACATGTCAGACAGAAGTTAAATTATGAATTCAATAACTGTGTTTTAGGCTACTAATTTCTTGCAGCAATTAAATCCATATATGCTCATGGTAAATATTTATAATTCTGGAAATATAACCATTTTCTAATTTAGAATTTTAGACTGCTAACACAAAATCCAGACTTAATGTTCCAATTTGTTCCATTAATAAGTTACATAACGAACTGCGCCATTTTGAAGTGAGCTTAAGGCCAACTACCTTTTTCATAAATGCACTAGAAGTGGTAAATCTACAATCTATTAAAAAGGAAGACATAACAAATCGCACCGTTTGAGAAATTAAAAATTAGCATTTATTTTTTTATCACCTTGGAACAGCAAGGCCATGTATTAATAATGTGGTCTTTTAAAATGTAGATTATCTTGAAACATTTATGAAAAACCTTTTGAATTTTTATTGTCTGGAAGATTCCAATAAAAATATAGGAATTTTAGAGTAGTTTAAATTTATTAACGTGCTTTTCATATATTTATTCCTGAAAGCGAGCGTGGAAAAAAATCCTGCTATTTCAAAAGATTTGTAAGGATCGGTAGATTATTATTTCTTTCCAGCATCATGACTGATTTAGGTATCAAATACTGCTGCAGTTGCTTGTTTTTAACTTGCAATTTTTTTTATTTCCGTTATTTACGACTGATGGCTAACATGTCAATGATCTCTGGAGAAGTTAATCTAAACACTATAGCTAAACTCGGAACCAAAACAGGTCTGATAAATTCTGTTCTCTTTTTCAGAAAGTACTTTTTAAAGAAATTTTTTAATATCGTAGAACTGAAAACATGAAATTGTTAAATTCGTGTTACTTTGCTGTAAGACTGTTGACCAATATGGAGACAGGTGCATTACTTTTAGTTTTGAATTCAAAGCTCTATTTACACCAGTTCTGAGTGTAATATAACTCTTTAAAGAGCCAGTGCTTTTATATAATTACAGTACATACTGAATTATCTGAACAGGGTGAATGCAATTTATGCAGAGCTCTTTTGGATAAGCTGAAAATTTAGATAATTGCTGAGGACAAATTTTCCCCCTCATCCAACGTCAATAAGAATCTAATTGTAGGTGGCCAAAGTTGAGTGTTACTAGCCAGGTGGCAGACAGCTCTCAACAAGGACATGATCAAGCCAAAATATTTAGGGCTGGGAGCACTGTGAACTAAGACTGCTCCCAGAAACTTTTAAATTATGAAACTTGTAAAATGTATTATTTTGCATTCTGGAAGTCAAATAAGGTATTTTAATAATAATTAATAATGATGATAATAAAAATAATGATAATAATAATAATAATAATAATAATAATAATAATAATAATAATAATAATAAAGGCTGCATAATTAACACAGACATCTAGCTTTAAACTCTGCTTTTCACCTGATACCTCACTGTAAACACATGCTACCTTTAGCCGGAAAATCTAGCAGAACAAAGGAATATTATGATCTCATTTATGACTTTATAAAGGTAACCCTCAATTCTATACGCACAGTTTTTCTAGCAAATAGTAAATTAAGGAGGAGAAGCATGCAAAAATCACCATCTACTGGTGTGTATCAAAACCGTGCTCACCTAGCCTATTTCTCCTAATTCTTAATTTTTTCACACCCACAACCTTAGTAAGTAGCATTTAAAACCATAGTGCCAGCCAGTCTTCAATGTAATGCAAATACAACCAGCAAATATTGGTCTGGGAGAGAGATTTATTTGTCTGTCTGACTCTCAAGGATGATGATGTAAACCTGGTTCCCTTAAATGTGTTTATTATGTTCAAGGTGATTAACACATACCATAAATTGAATTTTATGTTATAAAAGTGTAAATAATTTTTCACATGTAATGTAACATGTTAAGCAAGCTGAAATAGGACAATATCTCAATAGCAACTTGAATTTTATGCTCAAGAAATCGTTAGACCACAAATGATGTAGTTTAATCTTGTTTTGATCAGGTTCCAGGAGGGCACTTTGGGGTGAAAAAATACGCTAAAAGTTACCAGGTCATAAAAATTTTTAACCTTAAAAAATACCTCATTGAATAGCTTTTAAGAAAAGCAGGAGAAAACCAAAGAAAAAACTCATTTGTTTTGTTTTTACACCCTAAAAATACCATTTTTCTAAAGTAACCTTAATTTTTTTCTGAAAACCCCTAAAAATACCAAATTGCCAATTTCGACCCCTAAAAAATATGACGAGCACCCCATCATCCCAATAATAGGAGTAGCATTTCCTCCGCCTAGGGACTAGGTACGGAGCATAAAATATTTGCTTGGGAGGGGAGGGGAGGGGAGGCATTGGGCAAGTTCCAAAAAAATTCTTGCACAGCTTTCAAAAGGGGGGAAAATGTTTTAACATAAAAAATGGCAAGCATCGAGTGAACAAGGAAAAATCCTGCCCAAAAAAATTGCTTAACCCCCCCTCCCTCAAATATCTAATGGTCAATCCCTTGGTGTGTCTGACACATATACCAAATGTCAACTGGGTCAGCATAGCTGTCTTACTTAATCAATGCAATGACACAACAACATGGGTTGGCCAAACTGTGCCCACCCCTGGTGAGTTTTTTGTCCTTGTGTAAACCATCATCAGCTTGACTGTATAGTCATATAATAGAGCAATTTATCAACATTTAAATACTCATTACATAACTCAGACAAATTCATATAACTGGTAATGAGAAATAAGGAATTGATCGCCTGGAATTTATAAGCTGTGAAGGTTGAAAACCAAATTCTCCCAACCTACTTATATAGAAAGTATGGAGTTCAGTTGGGATAATTTACCAACACATCATTTGTCGTGTTTGGTGCTTAAAGGGTTAACACAGGTCACATGAGCAATATAGACTTTAAGTTATAACGGTTTAGTTTTTAATTCTTATAGTTACAGTCAGTCAAACAATTGGCGTCCTGTTCCTTTACACTCATATAACAGTTGCAAAGACAAAGTTAACTAATATGTCAGAAGTTAGGATTTGTTTATATGTTTAGATTCCTGAAGTAGTTCCTGAAGGGGTTTTCTAGTTTAGTGTTTAAATCTTGCAGCTGTAGTTTATTAGGAATTTCAAGTTAATTTATTAAGGATTTAAACCAACCTACTTAGGTGGCACAAACTGGTTCATTACTGCCTCATAAAAGTTTTGTAGTTTATATGCACATTTATTAACATAATAAACTCACGTTAATTACTCGCAATCTTTTACAGCAAACTTCTTCATCTGGCTTATCTTTCTTCTCCACAATGATCCAAGACTTAAAAACTCTAACCTTTGGTGATGAGGTCTGTACTGCACGGTTCTCTCAAATTCTCGCAAGTATAGTTGCATCTCTGTAATTAATTTACTTGGATAATGATTGCACTTGTGTTTAGATCTCTAAGTTCTTTCGACAAAATATAAAGCTCTGCAATGTTCACTGTTAATATAATTTATTCTAGCTTGTAAATAATGTTGATATTGCACTTTCTCTAAGCTCAACTATATTGCTCCCTTTGACCCATTCTTTGCAATTACATTACTTTAACTCCTGTTTTTCTCCTCAACTTTGATCGCATCCCTAAACATTTTCTCAAAATTGCCTAGTCTTTGATGGTACTTGTAACGGTGATATTGATAACAGGAGTTGCAATGGTGATTGCATTAATAATAATTATGGTCATGGTATGATAGTTATGATGGTGATGATGGTAATGATGGTGATGATGGTGATGATGATAGTACTGGTGAAGATTGCAATGGGGAAAGTGAAGATGTTGATGGTGATGGTGATGCTTGTGAAGATGATGATGATGATGTTGAAGATGGTGATGATGTTGAAGATGTTGATGGTGAAGGTGATGCTTGTGAAGATAATGATGGTGATGATGTTGAAGATGGTGATGGTGACAGTGATATTGATAGTTATGGTCATGGTCGTAGGTTGAAAAATAAATCATACATTATAAAAACATAAGTACACTTTGCATGAAATTCCTTTTTTGCCCAAAATTTTGTAATCCCTAATTTCACCCTAATCCAGCTGAAACAGGAACCCGGGTGTGGGAAAGGGATTGGCTTAATGGGGGGCAACGCAGATGACAAGCCCAGGTACAGTATACATTTAATGTATGGTCCCGAGGGAAACAGATAGTTTTGTCTTCCCGAAAGTCCTGATGTTTCCCGAGACGAAGTCGAGACAAAGACAAAAAATTATATTCGTGTAGCAATGAAAACAGTGGTGATGTTAGTTTAAACCAGGCAACCCCTAGTTTAGGTATCTGAAGTTATTTAACAGTAAGGATTTATTGTTATATATCAACTATCAAAGTCCATTTTTCGCGTACTCTGATTGGACGAGAGGACATCACGTGCACGTGAAC
>JAOCPT020420873.1:0-13198 GCA_026546935.2 Palythoa grandiflora | reverse complement strand
CTAAGTGGCCCATTGGAGCCGGTGCTTATCTCCGGTTTCTGTAGTGTTAAGTGGATGAGAGTCACTGACTCCCCCTGAACGGGATACTAATCCATCACAGGTTAGCCCCCAGCAGAAGCTGGTACTCATTTAAGGGACATCGGGAAGATGGAAAGCTGAGTCAACTTGGAGGAAAAGAAGGTCACACAAATGTTCAACACTTGTCTGAGCCGGGGTTTGAACCCGGAACCTTGTGGTTAGAAGGCTTCTGCACCAACCACGCCACCTTCACTTATTGCACACTGGTCTGAAAAGATTGTGCTGAAAATTTGACCCTGTTTCAAGATTTCACAATTTGCTAATTACTACGTGTACATGCAGAAATTTGGACCAAAACTACATCAAAACAAGATTTCAAACTCCCTCCCGCTTTTCAAGCTTTGTTGTAGAGAAGAGATGATGCTTTCAAATACTTTACACCATCTTTACTGATGAACAATTCCTGCAGACAAACATTTCAATTATTTAAACAAAACAGTATTAGATAAATCCATTCGTTATTATGATGATGATAATCCTTACCACTTCTTTGCCTGGTCCTGTCAAAATAATCCCGAAGTGTTGGTAAGAGAACTGCAACGGAGTAAGTTATTCCACCGACCATTAGAGTGGACAGCCATGCCACAAAAAGAACCAACCACGCCCATGGACCATCTTGGCGAAATTGCGTAGATACACACATCCTTGAGTGCTGAACTGTCTTCACACTTTATTACTCGAATTTGCAGTTGGTGTCATCTTCGCATCTAATACGCAGGGCCTCTGATATTCTGCGGAAAATTATGCGATATATTTATAGTCCCTTCGACCTTGTTCTATTAGGTGTCAGAGGAGCACAACCCGTTAAATTTTGTTTTACAAAACAGCTGTTTTAGCATAAAGGAATGATAAAAGCATTTGAAATAAATATCTCATTTGCAGCCATAAAACAATGCAGTTAAAATCAACAACTGTTTCAGCTTTTAACCATATATGAAGTTAATATCTTAAACTATCAGATGAAATTACCTGCACGTAAGGGTTTTTTATTTTTTTTATACAGAATGCAATGACAGAGCTATGTCGGCATATTTTAGCGGACTTTCTCACAACTAGTACCAGTCTCCTAATGTCTTTTCTAAGCACAGATGCCTTGTTACGTTATAATAAAGAAAGAATTTTTTAAAATATAAAGCGAAATTCCCTTTTTTTAAAACTTTTTTGAATCTTGCAATGTTTCATACCGTCGCTTTCACCTAAGCGTGGAAACGTGAGAAAAAAACCCCAACATGTTCTAATTGGGTACAAACACGGCATACTTGGTAGCCAAACATTGAATTTCTAAATATTGGCGGAAGAGTTTACTTCACGGCTGTAAAACTTCAAATGTTTGGCTATCAAGCATGTCATGTTTGCACCATTAAAACATGTTTTTTTCTCACGTGTCGACGCTTGGGTAAAAACGACGGTAAATAAAATTATGGGATTTGGTACCATTTTAGCCCTGAATCGAACATTTGGCACTCACGTACTTGAGGTTGCAGTCAACAAGTTAGCTACAACACATGACAATCAAGCATTGTAATGAATTACTTTGAAGCTCGCTTTAGCTAACCTATTTCACTAGAAATGGGTGGAAAGCCCGGCAGAAGAATACAGTTATATGAACAAGCTAACTCTTGTTAACTTATTAACTTACACTTACAGCTTACGAGTAAGAAAATTTTTTGAAATGTTAAAATTGTATGATAGACAGTAAAAAATAAATAAGATAAAGCCATCCCCACACATTTTTGTGATTCTCGTCGATCGACCCCTCCACTGGTACACATTTTGCGTCAGTACTCTAGAACCCACTTCAATATTCCGTCTGGAAAGAAAACCGACTGGCCCACGCCAAATCGCCCACGTATAGAAGTCATTGAAGCACTTTATATTTTTAGGGTAACTTTTTAGCTTACACTTACAGCTTACAACTATGAAAAATTTTTGAAATGTTAACATTGCATGATAGACAGTAAAAAATAAAATAAGACAAAGCCATTCCCGCTTATTTTTCTGATTCTCGTCGATCGACACCCCCAAAGGTGGTACACGTTTTTCGTTATGTACTCTAGAACCTTCTTCAGTATCCCGTCTGGAACAGAACCGACTCGCCCACGCCAAATTGCCCACGTATATAGAAGCTATTGAAGCAATTTAGGGTAACTTATCAGCTTACACTTAAAGCTTAGTATGAAACATTTTTGAAATGTTAAAATTGCATGATAGACAGTAAAAAATAAATAAGATAAAGCCATCCCCACATACTTTTGTGATTCTCGTTGATCTACTATGTCAAAAGTGCAGTGGTACACGTTTTTCGTTATGTAATCTATAACCCACTACAATATCCCATCTGGAACTGAACCGACTCGCCCACGCCAACTCGCCCACGTATAGAAGTCACTGAAGCAATTTAGGGTATTCAGAAAAAAATTGATTAAATGAATAAATACAAGTAGGCTAGCTTTCCACGGTTTTTCGCTGACTAACTCCTAAAAGTTCGTTCGTAAATCGATGTATCGGATCGATTGTTTCATACGCCTTGAGAAGAATACTTTGCTGGACCTTATCGCTTCACTTGACAGCGACTGTTCCTTTGAGATAAAAGCATTTGGCTTTGGAAGAAACATTTATTTTATATGTACATATATTTTAGGTTTATAGCAATTGTTTCAAACAACATAACGTGTTGGCGTGGGTTGGTTAATCCGAAAAAAAATTAAGTTAGATGATGTTACTTGTATTTACAGATTTGTAAAACCCGAAAAAGTTAGGCATAACAGATGAAGAAATATACTCATTGAGTGAATTTTAGGCATAGGCGAGTTGATTGCAATCCTCTCGTCTTTACGAGGTAAAAAAGAACAAACGGTACGGACACGGACTTCTCATTTTGATAAATTTAAAAATTTCCAACGCTACGTATCAACCACTCTAATTCAACAAGAAACAGAGCAATATCCTCAGACAATCATCTACGCCTCGTCATGTAATACCTCTATATATCTCAATTTGGAATTCTTTTGCTCGTTTTAAATGTGACTTAGATGATAATAAGATTATACCTCTCGATGACAGAACAAATTCAAGACAGAAAATCCATTCAGTTGTTTACCTTAGTTGAGCATGAAGGAATATCAAACCATGTCGCGCGCTTGCCTTGAAGTTGAATACTTAATTTAAACTGGAATTCATGTAATTTGTTATGCCTGCGCTTGAGATCGAGAATAAAGTTTCCGGTTTCGTCAAAATTTTGCTAAAACTCCAGTTAGTAGAGCCAAATGGTTAGGAAACTTGAATATTTTATTTGTTATGTGTTTTTTCTCTCTCTTTCCCTCCCTTCGCAGTTGTACCTGACCCTGCGCAGATAACAAAAGGCTTTGAGATGTAAATGAGCTCATGGCCAATAGACTAACGAAGCATCACACGCACACTTAGAACAAAAGGTTATAACAAGACCACCCTGCACACAACATAGAAACTTGAAACAAAAAAAAAACATCCTAGTCTCCTTTTTGGTTTGCTAAGTTTCCTTTGTTGGCTTGACTGATTGAGACTTGAGTGTGGAGGTATGTTCCTGGGCATTTTTTAAAACGGGATTTTTGTGCTGAACGTAAGTCGTAATAAAACCTGGACTATAGCCGTATAGGTAAATCAGACTTCTAGGCCGTAATACAACTAAACCAAAGTTCAGTTTTCTGATATCAGTTATGCACCTTTTGACTTGAACATCTCTGCGGCCGATCATAAAGCACGATTATAAGGTCTACACAAATGTGGATTAATTCCGATATCGATTCTGACACTTTGTAACGATATACTGACACTATCTCACTTGCTTGTGGCGGATTCACGTCCTGTGATTTATGATATCAATTCCTACGATAAATGCTACATGCAGTATCAGAAGTGGGGTCATGATTCACAGGACGTGAATCGCCACAGTGAGCCAACATAAATGCTACGAAGTTCAGTTGTTGTAGTTCAAACCTCGTTTAGGTATTCAATAAGTTTTGAGCACATTGATCTTGTACCAAAAAGATGTGTAAAACAGTGAGTTGTGTGAATGAATCTCACTGCATTTGAATAAGACACGTAAGATTGTCAAATTAGTACATTTAGTGGAGTGTGTTTCACTGCAGAAAAGGCTCAGTATAAATATAAGCGAAAGCTTACCTTCCATGAGTGCATCAGCTCCAAAATGTAGCTAATTTTAAAGCATTATTATGATGCGTGACATTCACACGCGGACGTGATAGTCAACCGTTCATTTTGGGAAGGTTAAAGGTCTCCCAACCGGACTCACAAGTCTCCTGTGACTATGATGTGTGAAGTACACTAAACACAAATGAATGGATCACTGGGATCAGTCACCCACGCGGGGAAAAAGACTGTACTTGCAGAAAAGAGGTGGAGTTTTAAAATATAGCCGTTAGATGGTTTTTATTTGGGGAGTCTGGTTGGGAGAAATTTGATTCGTGCCAGGCCAACCGGGTTGTTTGAGCTGTAGAGGGAACTCGTAGGTTCTGGAGGACTTCTGTGATCCTTCTGCCGACAGGAAGGGCCTGTTCTCAGGGTAGCGTTTTTGCTGACTCAATGCCTTCACTGGTAAAGACGTTTGTTGACATACCTATCGTTGGCTTCCGAGTTTTGAAATGAGAGGAAATGTTACTAAGTAACTGTAAAATATTTTGCCATTTGTCGAGATTTGACTGACGGAGTTTCCATCCTTCTGTTCTTAGAATAAATGAAAAAATGTGGGAATCGAGAGCTCAGCTAAAGATTAACAAAATGGGCTGAAACCGCATCCAGGGAACAACAATTAAACAAGCAACACTACATAAAGGTCAGAGTTCATTTTCTTTATTATTTAAGGAGTTACAGACTAGAATCTAGACTAAAGCCAGTCATGCAGTGCTTGGGCCTCCTGTGGGAACGCGGAGGAGTAATTGACTTCGCAAACAACAGCAAAAACAATAACACAACAACAACAACAATATTTATTTATTTGATTTTATTTGCAAATAATATTATTTGAAAAACTTGTGAGTGAAGCGTTGCTGCTAGAACTCGTCTGGATAAGACGTATCAGAGTTTCATGAACATAGCATTTAAAAACTGTAACTTTCAAAATTGTATTGGTTATATAAGTATAGAATATTGGCCAATTTTTAGATGAAAATGTAGCAACAATCATATTTTTGCAACATGTTACTATCTACAAAATTCAATCTTGAGGTTCAAAACTCAATTTTTTTTAATACATTTAATGCAATTTGCATGGAATGAAAAGTGATGATAAACAACAATAATTATTAGCATATACCCAACCAGTGTTTTTTGTGTGCTCTGATTTGTTCCCTAAAATGTGAATATCCAGGATACTCACTGATTAGAAATTAGGAAAAACAAGATGGCATTGTGGTTTCCAAAAGGTGTCAGCGAAAGCCAGGTATATTCACTTTGCCACGAAACCTTGTCTATCAGTCACATCCACTTTGGTGAAAAATTACTCACTATTTCCCTTTGGGCAATTGTTTTTAAGGGGGTGGGGTGGGGTTGGGTAAGGTGTAGTTATTTTGATTGAGTCTGGTTTCAACTGATATGAGTAATGCTATTTTGCAAAAACATTTTTGTAATACAGAACAAGACAGGTAACACAGAGCAGGGAAAGCGAAAAGAGCTCTATCCACCCCAATAAGTAATTTTGAAAAAAAAAACATTTATAATTAATGAAATTAGAGGCATTTCCAGCAATGTCAGAGACTTAAAATGTCAAAAACTTCCCAGAAATCATGCTTCCGAATGTATCTTGTGCCTTTGGCACTTGTTTGCTTGTGCATTGCTTCAGCTAGCCACGCAAATCCAAAGTATGTTCTTCCCTCGATCCCTGCAGGAACCCATGTGTATTCATCCCTTGTTAAACTATCCAGTCAGTTAAGTATAACTAACTTTATAACTTGCACATCTCAAAATTTAGTTGCTCAATAGAAATGACAAAATACCAAAAGTTTTAATATCATTTTATCAGGGTGACAGGGGGTAATTTGGTGATCTGTTAATGGGTCAAAAATAAGCCTGTGATCTGTTTATTGCCTTAAAACTAAGTTTGTGTTTCGTAATTCTAACAAAAATCTTTTATCATTATCCATCACAGTTATCAAAATAAGACAGTAATTCGTTATCCGGGACCCTCCTTTTGATCACCCTGTTCTATTTCACTTTAGGCATTTTCTGTTTACTAAAAGCTAAATTCTTTTATGAGCCTAATAAGCGGGCCATTGGAGCTGGTGCTTATCTCTGTAGTGTTAAACAGATGAGAGTCATTAGTTGACTTCCCCTGGACGGGACACTAATCCGTCACAGGTTAGCCCCCAGCAGAAGCTGGTACTCATTTTACCGACCTTGGGAAGATGGAAAGCTGAGTCAATATTGGTGCAAAAGGTCACACAAATGTTCAATACGCAGCTGAGATGTGGGTTGAACCTGGGACCTTGTGGTAAGAAGGAAGAGATCTTACCACTGCGCTAACCATGCCATTGATTTAAGATCCTTTAATTTGCTTTAGACATACTCTGCATTTTTTACTATAAAATGGACTGAATCATTTTTGTGGGAAAAATTTTAAGTTATCTTATCAATTAACATACATATAACAGCACTTATATATAGGGATATATATTTTATTGGTCAAGCAGGACAAGTACAGTATTTGGGTTCTTTTGTTGGTCACTGATTGATTCTACCGTGGTCTTAGTCAAGTTGAGCACTGCAAAAATGGGTCCCTGTGAGAAAAATAATTTGTGAGTTTTAAATTAATTTCAGCAAAATTTGACACAACAGTTCCACCTCTTGTAATGTTAGCAGCGAGAAAACCATAAGTTGGTCATTCTATGGTGTGACCTAAACATGAATATGAACATTCACTATAGAGGCCCTTATAAGGGATTATCAAAGGATTTAATTACTATAAACAGTACAGGTTGTGAGGCAAGAATTAATTCTAATCAGGAAGGAAAACCTAAAAGCCCTAGGTATTGAGTGCCGTAGGCACGAGCATGCTAGGGGGGTCCAGGGCATTCTCCCCTGGAAAATTTTGACATTTAGACCCTCTAAAATTGCTAAAAATGCTTCCTATTTTGTTTTTGAAGGCATATTCCATTTTTCACAATTTTTTTCAAGTTTTTGCACAAAAATTGATGTGATGTTGAGCAAAAGTTGTTTGGATCTTTGAAAAATTGCAGGAAAAGTTCCTTTGTGCCCTTTAGAGGTTTGGGAATGTAACTATATGATTCAGCTTTTGTAACAATTAATTTATTAGGCATCATGTTCAGATCATTGTCTATGTATTCTTAAGCCCAACAGCCAATAAGAAAAATAAACTAGAAATCGTAGCTGGTTTAATGTCAACCAAATTTACTAATCGGATGTTAGTATCAATTCCCGGCACGTCCTGTCACTAAGAGAGCTGCCATTAAAGAATATGTGCATTGAGTACTACATTTTCTTCATGTTATGGCCAGTTATGCTAAAACCAGCTTTTACAGCTGGTTACACACTTGGAAATTGATAACACTAACACATGCTTTTGCTTTTTAAAATATTATTTATTAAAAATACAATATTTTCTAAAAATTTTGGTAAAATTATTAGGGCGCCTAAAACCCTCCAACTACCCCCACTGCGCAGTCCCTGTCTTTAAAACCCTTTCAGCCCAGAGCAATTTATCAACATCTAACTTCTCCTTACATAACTCATAACAAAACAATATTGCTGGTAATGAGAAATAAGAAATTGATCAAGTGGAATAAACTGTAGAAGTTGAAAAGACAAATTCTCCCAAACTGCTTGTACAGAAAGTATGGAGCTCAGTTGGGAGAATTTACCAACACGTCATTTGTCGTGCTTGGGGCTTAAAGGGTAAAGGAAAGGCACTGGTAACGAGATCACCAATGACGTAACACCAACCTGGCACTGATTGGCTCATTTCATCCATGTCGTCATAAGAAGAGGGGGAACCGCTTCCTTGGGACAACTGATCAACAAGCTGTAAATGATAATAAATTTAAGTCTTTAATATTGACTCACTAGCGTAATGATAAACGACGACAATTACGACAACGATAGTCATAATGTTAACATTAACAAGAAGAAAAACATTGCAATTAGGCTTTGACAGATTGTGCTAGCAGAAGTTTTGGCATAATTCATCATAAGGAGAATAATCTTCAACGACTTCCCGAAAAAAAAGTACAGCTAGCATAATTTGGCAGTTTTTGGCTGGTTTTGTAGCACAAAACGGTCATTTATTGGCCATTCAACCAATTTTTGTGGCACAAGATCAGTGTTAAAATTAAAAGCAAAACTTCTGCATTTTTAGCTAAAATGAGCATAATTTACAGAAACAATCATAATTACTGGCATAATTTTGGGCATTTTAAACATTTATGAGCACTGCAAGCGAGCATAAGAGCCTAAATTCGATGCAATGCAATAAAATATTTCAAACTTTCCTTGGTCATATTAGTTTTTAATCTAATGACCCGGCCAATTTGAGAGTACCTGAGACATTCCAAGACCTTCTGACACCACAGAGTATAAACTATTTATAAACAGCAAGAATTAACACAAGGAACATTTGTGTGGGACTTACATCGATTATTTCCTGATCACTCGGGATGGACTCCTCTTCTGGAATAAAAAGAAACAAAAGTTTAGCAAGATAAAAATTAATCTGGTTAAAACTTTGATCAAAACTATGTTTTAAAACTGTCCCGACGTTTCGACTATCCACCGGTCTTCAGTCTTCAGGGGAAGTGATAAAATAATTACAAAAAACAGCGACACACAAAAATAATTTGAAGGTGTGTTTGGTGGTCCTATTGCATCAACTGCAGTAATAATATTATTCACTCTGTAAATTTAGTAAGATTGGCAAAGTATTTAACAATTCGGTTGTAAATTATCCAGAAATATAATACGGATGCAAGTGTTTTGACGGAAACAAAAACACTTTTTATTGTAAATATTTTTACTACGTAAAGATTGAAGAGAATAGCGTATGTCCCGGATGTGCCTCGCGCGCTCACATTCTCCCGCCAGTTTTTGTTTTTATGTCTTGCTGCTCACAGGCCCGCGCCAAACGCGAACTTCACTTGTGCCGAACTTGACGCTAATAAGCAAATTCTATAGTTCTACCTCATCTACATTAAATTTGGGCACATGGCCCAGGATTTATTAATAGAAACAATATCATTTTCGGGAGATTTCGAACACCATTTAGTTCTGTTTTCAAAATGCAAAAAGTGAAAACCCAAACTTCTAGTAGTAGCACGACATCGAGGAAATTATCGCTACGTTCGTTCCTACAAGTTTTGAATGAAACGAATATAAACATAATGGTCAAACTTACCTTCCTTAACAGCTATCTCCATTTCATTTTCGACAACATGAGACAAGCGGCCCTACAACAAAACACTTTGCTGTAAAATTGACAGTTATTATTATTGGTGTCTAACGGTTTTATCTATTTGTTATCCTTACTTTACTAACGTTGTTCAGTTACTGTGCTCACTTAGTGGGTGGCGCCACCTGAATACTTCTTCAATTGGTACAGGATTTAATGGAGCCGAAACCAATTTCAGAATTGCGTGTGCACAGTTTAGGTATCCTGCTGATGAACAGTAACTGTTTTGCTATTTATTTTCAGCAATATACACAGTTTATGTCTGTTCAGATATCAATATAGACATTTCTTGAATATAGAGATGAAATGTTTTTTCTCCATTTTAGTAAATAGTCAAAATCTATGGCACAAAACAAAAATAAGCCATATTTAATATTTGCAACAAATAAGTTGTCATATAAAACCTGCCCACGCAACACTTTCTATGGACGTCCGCTAACGAATTTTATTGTCGACGAAATGTAAAATTAGACCCGTCCGCTACACACGAGTCGATATTTTGTAGGAAAACTCCCGTTTTTTGTCTGAGAAAGAAAATCGGCTTGTTTGTGTGATTCGATAAGATTTTTTGTCACCGACAAAGACTATGCATGTTTGATTCAAAATCGTCGGCCGATATTGCCTATAAATTATCGGATTGTGTGCCGCAGTGTCAGACAAATTATCGAGAGCAGAAAGTTGGTTTCACCAATCACGGAGCAATATATCTTACGTTCAACACGGCAGCCACAGAAGAGGAAGTTGTTGCAGAGAATAAAGGTTATGTTCCGCTAACCCGACAAATAATCGGCTCGCGTGCACGTGTGGTAATCCTTGCATAGCCACAACATGTAACAGAAAAAAAATCGGCTTTCAACTAAAAATCGGCTCATCAAGCGCAGTGTGGGCTTTATCTCGCAGTGGGCAAATTAATTTTTATTGCTGTAAGATGTTTTGTGGAAACTGACTTAGCTTTTCAAGCATATAAAAATACTATTTTGTTGAAGGAACTGAACAAAAATGTAAATAGTTTGAGCCCAGGAGTGATATTATAACATTTGGTAGACCGGATGTGTTTAGTGCTGAAAGATTTGTTGTGGAAGACAATGACCGTTGTTGCGGAAGTCTTTTTTAGAGTCAAGTGTGGGAATAAAACAATATAGGAAAATACAGGAACAATCTTGACTCCGAGATAACTTCCGTTCAGGTTGTCGAAACCCCAGTTAACATCATCCATAGCAGTCCTTCTCAAGACTACACACTCCCAGACAATCAAATGAGACTTTGTAAGAATTTGTCGTACAAAAAGAAGCTAAAACGCATGGTTTAGGAGTGTTCTTGAAGCAAACTTATGCTCGCCTGCAAATTCAACTGTTATAACGTATTTCCTCGAATAAACGCTGCCCTCGAATAAACACCGCACCTGAGTGCCAAGATATTAATAAACGCTGCCCTCGAATAAACGCCGCACCCTGGAACAGACAACAAACTGAAACATTGAATTTATGACGTTGATTTTTTACAAGCGCAGAGCTGAGTTGTTTAAAACTGTCAGCTTAAAGTTTGAAAGGTACGGACAAAAATCTGCAACATCGAATTTTTTTTACGCGTTTACAAGCGCAACAAGTTGTAGTTTCAAAACTGTAAAGCTTGATCGGTACAGCCAGACAAAGAACTGCATCATATTTTTCTACTTTTTAAAGTAAAGTTACGATTGATTGTTTAAAAAAATATACAGCATTTTAAATAAACGCCACCCTCGAATAAACGCCGCACCCAAAATCATGAAAAACTTAATAAACGCCGCGGGGTCTATTCGAGGAAATACGGTAAATGGTTTACGTACAGGCTCACTATGTTCTTTGCTGTCTATAAAAATACTAGAATTTTTCCGAAGCTTCTATTTTAAAGTCAAATAGAGCACAGCGTCATCTTCCATTCGTTCTTAAAAGTTGTTAAAAAATATTTTCTCATTAGACTTTATCGTCATGTTATATTAACATGCTTGTTGTATTTGAAGATAATAAACTGGCTCAAGATTAAAATACCCCCTGCGTTTAACCCTCATTCGATTAATAACTTGCCTGCACTAGTATTAGAGTTTAAGCAGTAAAAATTGAGCTTGTTGTAATCATATCCATAATCATAATATCAAATTTTTAGTATTTATCAGTTTTCATAAATAAGGCAATCCAGTTTGCTTTGACCTTTTTTACAATTCTTAAATGTTCGGAAATATTATTTGTGTGAATGCCGTGTCCTTTGATGTGTTTGCCAATCTCTGAGGTCTTATGTTCTTCAATGCGTTGACAAAGGTGTCGGCATGTATATCCAACATAACCTGCATCACACAGGTCACACTGGAATTATAAACAACGCACTGTTGGCTCACCAGGAGTGGTTTGTTTTCCTTGATCTTAATTTGATCTTTTAGTTTTTGACTCGTGAAAACCGGATTTACTTCTGTTTTTATCCTTCAGCTCAGATCTTTCAGTTGACGTCTGACAGAATTTGCTAATTTTTGATCTTTGAAAGGGAGCACGAATTTAACAGGATTATCCTTTGCCATAAACTGTTGTTGGTTGCTTTGATTCACATCTAATTTCAATTTAGTAAAACGGCGGATGGTAGTGTGTATTAGATTGTTTGTATAACGCAATCGGGTAAAGATTTCTCCAATTTTTCATACTCCAGGTGAAAAAGCTCCCGTGTTGATGATAGTTTGTATGCCCGATTTATCATTGTGCTCAGCAATGCTCGTTTGTAATTTCCATCCACATGGCTTTGGAAATGAAGTAACAGGCCAGTGTCTGTAGGTTTTCTGTAGACACTCGTTTTTAGGTGGCACCCATTCTTAAATATCTCCATATCAAGAAAGGTTAGTTTCTTGTTCTCTTGGAGTTCCATTGTGAAAACGATTAAACAAGTGATTTTTGGTGGCAATTCTTAGCAGCTCTGCTACATCCGATTCCGTGATGTTAATATTATGTTTTTTATTAAACCAGTTGTTTTCAAAAGCGCGTTCTGTGATGTTAACAATGGTTTTGTCTACGGGAACGTTAGTGAAAAGCGATGTTACATTATATGATACCAGAATTTCACTCACTTATTTCCATCTCATTCTTTGGCAAACTGGAATACGTCACTGACAGTGTGATTGTTGACTGACAAGGGTTTTAGTTTTTCATCTAGCCACTCTTCCAGTTTATAACTGTACGTCCCAGTGGAGGATAAGATCGGGCGCATAACCAGGTTCTTTTTGTGCATCTTTGGCAAACCGTAGAGGTGGGCAAGCCTAGACCCTTTTTGGATAACTGAATCAGTTATGGTCTTGGGCAGGATCTTTTGCATGGTGTTTGATAGCTCTTTTTCTTTCTGTAGCAATGGATGGAAATGCTTTGGGAGCCTCTCGCGTGTTTTTGGTCTCTCAAGGCTTACCGATTTAAACTTTGTCTCATCGTGAACAGATGGCTCCTTCAATTGGCGCACATAATCGGCCGTATCCATCACTACTACCCCTGAGCCCTTATCAGGGTTGGTGACGATGTCGTCTCCCTTCTTTTGGTTGGCTTATTGCTCTCAGGAGAGCTTTCGGCGTTGTTGGACCCTTGCGCTCACTGTAATTAAGTGCAATAGATTGTAGGATTGCTGCTACTAATTCTTTAATTTTGTTGTTACGCTTTGATAGGG
>JAOCPT020419989.1:0-13198 GCA_026546935.2 Palythoa grandiflora | reverse complement strand
AGTGGATATTGACACTTTCACTCGCAGATGTGTGTGGCAGGATAAAGTAACATTGCAAAAAGATATATTTTCGTTCCGCGAATAATGTTACTGGGGGGACCAAATCCGCGGGGGGAGACCAAATCCGCTAGCAGATTTGGTCCGCCTGGGGGATTTGGTCCGGGGGGACCATATCCGCGGGGGACCAAATCCGCTGGTACACCGGCAGTTCTGTTGTCTGTGGTCATCCATTCAAAATCAAAGCAAGGTGAATTTGAAAACTATTTGCCCTAAACATTATTTGAAAAAAAAAATTACTAAAAACACTATTCAGTTAAATTTTATCGTTCTAGATTTGTTTTTTTGGCACGAGTGATTAGAGATTTATGATATTTGTGGTTTTGTGTATTATCAAATCTGATCTTAGATTTATAGAAATCAACAATGACTTTGAGAAATCTATTTCATATGCAACTCCAGGATCACGTGATGTTATAAACGGCCGGCCTCTTTTTATCACCCACAGCCACTGTCGTCATGTCCTGCCGCCCGTTTCCGGTTTTATAGCAAACAGGCCAAACCTATTTTGATCTTGTATTCTAAAAAAGTATAACCAATATGGCGGTAAAATCTGCTGGACATCTCAAAAAAGCAAACTTTCAGCAAAGTTGATGACATAAAAGTCAGTTTGATTTTACTCAAGTGGCAACTTTTACTCCACAAATTTTATTTTAGTATTTAGTGTGGTTGCACTAGACCCTTAACACCGGTATTTAGCTTTATGCTGCTAACCCTTACCACAATCTTCAAAATACAAAAAAGTGAATCCATGCGTGAGTTTTATCGAGTGCTGCCACTGTTAGTTCACACTGCATTTTTTGACCTTTTTCTTGATGACTTTCTAAAAGTTGAATTACCAAACTTTTTAAAAAAATTGTCAATCTTTAAATTTATTGAACCAATTCTACCTTTTAAAAACAGCAAATTGAACTGTCACTTAAAAGTATTTCAACAGCTGGTTCAATAGATTTTGGACACATTTCTGGTTTATATGAAACTGGCTTTTGGCAGGATAAGGCTTACAATCTACAGACAATGTGCTTTGTTGATTAGAGTTGATGATGGGCCAGAAACCAATCTCTGCATTTCAACGTCAATATATGTGTGTGCGAGAAGATCTACCAAACGTTGTATGGGACACGAAGCACACATCTGAAACTGTTTGGGAACAAGACATAGTTTCCCTGTGGGCAGAAACCTGTGCAAGACTTGCCTTAGGTTGGAAAGAAAGCTCGTGAGCTATGCCTGAATGGTTGTCAACGAAACACTGAGATGTAAGCTAAGGCTATGTCGGTATTCCATTGCATTCTATACCACCTTTGCTTCTTTCAGCGACAATCAGTTCGCTTGTGTCTCTTAAAAGCAATGAAAGAACAACTTTGAATCCATTTTAACTGTGTATAACTATTGTGTTTGGAAATGTCGTCCACAAGCAACATTGAAAACAAATTTCTAAACTGAAAAGTGATGTTACGGCCATGGCAATGAATATGAGAGTAACATGATTTTTTTATTACATTTACAATTAAATCTCGAAAAGGGACTTTGAGCTTCTCCGCTTGTCTTGCCAGGATAAACCTCTAACGACTCAACTTAAACGTTTTAAAATCTTTTCCATTTATTTACATTAGAAATTGACAGCAAACGATAAGCTAATTATATTTTTGAAAAGTTTCTCAACGTTCAAACAAGAACATGCACAAGCTATTTGTCATCCATATTGTATGTCAGATAAATGAGTGAAGCGCCGCTTACAGTTTTTTGTTGTCTGTTCACAGCCATGAAGAAATACAACGAAACAAGATTGAAAGGGAAAAAATAACAAAACAAACTAGAAAAATTGAGTCAATATATGTTTAATTGACTTGGTTGAAACTAATTAGAACAAGGCATTCATCAGTTTGTTGATACTTGTTTCAGTAGTCATTTAGTCATAAAATGACCTTCTATTCGGGCTGAAACTGCAGTGCTTTTTGATGTTTTTTAAAGTTATATGCCGGGGTTAAACTATTTTTCTGTAGATGCATTTTTCAACGTTATTATAAAAAATATATTAAGGCTTTAAAAGTTTAAAATGAGTTAAAACATAAAATGTTTTCAACGTGTTTACATCAAATAGACAGTAAACAGAAACTCCACAAAGTTGACTACTTTAGTTAACTGTTGATAGTTTAATAATTTATTTTAGTTGCAAACCATTTCAGTAGTTCTAAAAATTCGTTTTATAAAAATCTATTGTAAAATTTGTACAAAACTAAATAATCATACAAACTGAAACACATGATCTTTTAAAAAAAGGAATTAAATTTTAGACACCAAATTGAAATTGATTGACTCTGTTATTGAAGCAACCATAAGCATGAAGTATCTTAGTGTTTGTTTTTGTACTATACTGCTGAAATTAATGTGTTCGAAAGAAGATAAAAGAAAGGGTGCACAACACAGTTTGAAAGCAAACTTTCTTATTTAATACTAATAGGCAAATAGTTGATAATGAATAACAGATGCTGGAAGATTTTATCGTTAAACGAGGCAGACGATACAGTTTCGGATTAACAACAAATCATTTATTAATTTGAGGCAAAAACACATTCACAAACAAAAACATTTCTGTTCCCCGATTTCATTATTCGTTAGTAAGTTTTATTACTTTTATACGACATTTTGTGGATATCTGCGTGGGTTCAATATCAGGCAATTTTGTTAATATGATTTCGTGATAAACCTTAAACTCAATATACTGAAATGAGGCATCGGTACATTGATAAAGCCACACTGATTATGAAGTGTATTTCATTAAAGTCTTGTAAAGAAGTAAAATATATCTAACTTCATATATAATCGTATGGGGATCCTTACAGTTTTTCTCTGTTCTCATGGGATTTAAGATAAACTGTTCTGAACTATCTCAAGGGTATGTGTTTATAAAAAAATATTGCTTCCCGTTATACATGCATATAATTACAAATAGTATGGAACAGAAAGCTATTTTCTTTCTTGTAAAATAATACTATTAATTTTACGGAAAACACTTTCTTCTGGTTTATAACCAAATGAACATTTGACATGGCTTAATATCATAGTTAATTTTATTATTATGAGCAGTTTCTCTACGGCAAAACCTTTATGACCTAAAATAAAACAAACCATGCATGTTTTTTGTTATATACGATTTGTCAGCTTTATCTTCTTGCAGATTAGAGTAATTGTTACAAACTAACAGTTGGTTTTAGATTTACTTTAGTCAAGCAATGTCATCCAAAAACTCTTATAGCTGTAACTTGACTTGAGGATGGACGATACGTTTCTGGAAGAAAAGAACAGACTTTCTGTTACAGCAGAGTTACAATGCCACTGGAACTCACGGAGAAATTACTAAAAAGCTAAAATCTAAAACAAACGTATCGCCATTTTAACTTAATCTTAAAAGTTTTCAAAGTTAAACAGACAACATATGATTATGATTTTAAACTTTCAAGAGCTGCTCTTAATTATTACTCAGTTGTGAAATGTTACCAATGTTGATCAAGCAAGATGTTTTTAAAATGACAGGCAAGCAATACTTCCTGATACAAAGAACACTCTTTACTATTCTATATTATTCTTTATTATACGTGAGACTCATGGCCAAGCATTTTGGCTACATTTCCTTTCGCTTTCTGTCAGTATGGCCTTCCTGAAGACCACAAAGTGCGTCGTACGAAATTTCTGATCGCAGCCTAAAGATTTTGCCTGATACGGTAACCAATAACTGAATAAGACTGAAAACTTTGCAGTGAACAATATAACTTTACTGAAATTGCAAAGAAATTTTGAGCAAAAAGAACAAAACTATAAAAGCAGCCACTTAAATCTTAATAATTTACGCAAACGTACTGGTTCTTTCTCTCCAATGACTGCCACAACTGATAGGTAACTACCAAGATAAACGACAAAACTGAAGAATAACAGTGAACTGGATAGAAAATGATATAGAACACAGTAATGGAACTGATAAAAATGAATAGCGACTATTATTATTTGTTATGATTCGTGGTTAACAAGAATGCACTTCATTCAGGAAGAGTAGGAGGTCCACCATGCATTAGTCAGTAGCTATAGAATTACCTACTCAAATGTACAAGTACAATTAGTCGTTCAGAACATATTTCATTTGCTTTAAACATTTAAAATCATTGAAACCTGATGATAAATCTAGCCTCTCAAAATTTTCTTTGAGAAGCAGAAAACGGCAGCTCAAAAGGAAAGTATAAGTTATATCGTGTTGTTGTTTTAGAAACTTGGTCCTGTTGCCTGAAGCTAAAATACTGATGGATGTTTCAATTATTCCATCTGTTTAAACATATGTATTAAATATTTATGTGGGTGCAGAATAAATTGTGGGTTATGTTTTAAGGTTGGAAAAGTATTTGTCAAAACGAAGTTAAATTTGGATGACAACAGCAGAACGAAGTTCTCTAAAGAGCATCTCAAAATCTGGACACTCCTTTATTCATTTAGTACTTCCATCTTAACAGAATCGGACTTACATTATGGAATCAGCAAATACCACATAAATGCAGATAATGGATCGTTAATTGTTCCACAATTACTATTACTAGACTGTTTAGAAAACAATGAGTGCCGTTAACAAAAATAGTATTTCACTTAGAGCTAAACATCCGGTGCAGTACAATACGGCTTAAGAAGCCAAGGCACTTGCTTTGTGGATATATATCCACACAATTCACAAAACAGTCTTGTCAGATAGACTGCATTTGTACGTACTCACTTCTAATCGAGTGATCAAGACTCATTTAGCTCAATGAGAAATTATTAAGTTCTACTGAGTGCTTTCAAATCAGTATACTTAAATTTTAATATGTTTTGAAGAAAATATCTTTGCCATCGCTTACCAGTTTGCAGGCTTTACAGTGAAGCTTGTAAAACTCATTCGTGACTTGGATATAACAGATTTGAGAGATCGATTCACATTCGAAGATAAGCATCGCATTAAACATTACAATAACGCCAAAAATCAGCATACAACGGAAGTTGGGCATCACAAACCACTCAGCGTCTGGCAAACAGAATATAACTAAACAAATCGGTGGTTTAGAATTTATTCTAGAACTCAAAAGAAAAAAGTTAAAATTCTTAGCAAGTGATAATTTAAAACACCCTGGATAACAAGCAAATTTGAGAATTAAAGAAAATTTTGGTAATCATTAGGTAAATCCAAGTATTCAACGTTTATGCTTTCAGTTAAATTTACTGTTCTTTTTTTGTCAGTATTGCTTTATTCTTTTTATAATTATATACGTGTTAAAAGTTAATTGAGGATACTTTAGAAATGAAGTTTTTAGAAAAATCCTCCCAAAGAGAGATTCCATTTTAAAAAAATGCTGCAAGTGTCCTTTAAATCAAAGAAAAGATTATAAAATTGGAAAAAACAATAACAATATTTTACATTTTTGTGAGCAATTAGTATTTTTGGGGAACATTTCACAGGCACTAGTAATATACCAGGTTTTCAGTTTTTGTAGGTATAAAATCAATTCGTAATAAAACCAATATAACCTCAAAACGTCGACAGCAATAGTATGAATTAAAAGCCTTCGTTGTCTCGTGTTGTCAAATACATGGCGATGGTAATCTCAAGCATGAAAGTTCTTGACTTCAAAACTCAGTGAAATAACCACACTACAAACCAACATATATATAAAGCATATCGGTTCATTCCTACATTATTCGAGGATACTCAAAGTTAATTATGGGGCTAAGAAGAGTTTCGCGGGTAGTTTAAGATAGCATAAAACAAGGCTACGTGACTACAGATGCGTGGAATAATGAATAATGTCATCAACCCACTTTAATTCCAAATTCAAATCATTATTCTCAGTTTTCATTCAAAGGAAATGTTTTGCTGACTCCTCCAACAGTATTCATCGAGTAATGCTTGAGCCTTGATGCACGTTTTCCCGTAGTCTGCAACTGTTGAGCTTCCTCAAAGGATCTTGCAGTTGCAGTGGAGTTCAAGTTGGCTTTCAAGAGCAGGTAGCTGCCCTCATGCCACGGTCACAAGACAGTCGAGTTATTCAACATTCTTAAGTTGCATTTCAACTCACGACTTTTTAGGAATACTGTATTTATTGAAAGTTTCTTCAAATAGTGTATCGCGCGTATCGATACATATATCATCTTCGCATATTTACGTTTGGGTTTTAGATAATGTAACTTTGTAATTGTAAGTGCGAATTAAGTCTTCAGGTCTGTTATTTATCAGTCTCGCAGCTGAGAACACGAATCTTAATACACAGACGTATTATTTTTCAAGACTGTAACAACAACATTCAGTAAAAAGTTGAATTTCAAACCAAACTGATTTGCACTTCGACAGAAGGAGAATAATAAACCAAACGCCCCTTCAATCAAATCCAAATCTGTCATAAAATCAAACAAAAGGAGTCCATCCAAATATTGTTTGATCAACAGAGGAAATTGTGGTTCGAGTTGCAAAAGGAAAAAGAAAAGTTGCAGGGCAGTAAAACAAATTCCATCTGACATGGAGAAAAATATTTATTGTTGTTTATTTGACAAAGAAAAATTAAGAAATTTCAGTTACTTGAAGTAAAATTATTCCAGTATTGACACCTTCTTGATTCTTTGCTTAGCATTAAGAGCCCCAGCACTTTATCTTCCATCATTCCACCATTTAACAAATGATTCCATGTTCATTAATTCTCATCCGATTCTCCCAACCGTGGTATGCAGCCGAAAGCATTGTTTGTCCATGGCAAAACCTTGCGAACATGAGGTTTCCTGGCATTCACACCACATGAGGGAAAGTAACACTTCCAATTGTATTCAAATTCCAGGCCTGCCCACGATGGCGACACAATGTATGGCTTGTCAATTACTGTTATACTGATTGCTGCAATAACGTACGGGACTTTTTGGCATTCATGAGCTCCAAAGCCCAAACATGCTGTGGCCAGCCAGTTCTTGTGCTTCTTCTTCTGCACCTCCGCGAGTCTTCCACAAGCTAGACAAACATCGTACATCTTAATTAGTATAGAGATATTAAAGACGAATCAGCAACCAAAACAAATAGAAAAAACTGAGACACAATTTAGAAGATAATGCCCTGACATCCTTTGAACCTAAAAGCCACAAATATACATCTGATAGAAATTAAAAACCCATTACGTGGGATCAAAAGGAAACTTTAAGGAGGAGCAAATTTGAGATCATCAAAATTTGGAAACATTTCTCTGTCCCTATATGAATTAGACAGTAATATAAATAACCACTTTGATCTTTACTAGCTGCAATGAGCAAGTCCTCATTAATACCCTATGCAACACTGAGCATATCTCTAAGATCAATCAAACTGTGGAAATGGTAGATAAATTCATAAGTCTTGTGAGAAACTCGCCAGTTTTCCTGATGAGTGATAAAATTCCAATAATCAAACGAACGCAGCATGTATCAGAAACGAGTGGGAACAGAACCATTTTGAAACCAGGTGAAGGACAGGTCAACGACTTCTTTACTTTGCAAATATACTTACAGCATCAAATCCGAAACCATTTTCTTGCGATTTGTTTTTCGATTCCGACTCAACCTCGTTTTCTGAAGAAGAGGAATATTTCCTTTCTAGCTTGGAATCTACTTGACTTTCCTCTGCGCTCAGTATTTTCTCGAGATGACGGATATAGCTCATTGCAAGCTTCAAGGTTTTTATCTTAGACAACTTGGTGTCTGCTGGAACATTTGGTATATGATTTCTCAAATCACCAAAAGCTGCATTGATGTTTTGTGTCCTCCTCCTTTCTTTCTTACTCGTAGTTGTTTTCGGTTTTGCTTTACGCTTTCGGTTTAACGTCAATTCTGGCTCAGCTGCTTCTTCTTTCTTTAGTTGTACTTTTTCTCCAGTTTCCTCACTTTTGTCATCAACTGTCCGAGTCTCTTGTTTGGAGCTCTTTCCCTCAGCTGCCATGTCGGGAAAATTTCAGTAGTAGGACTGAACTAAACAAACAAATTACCATGTATAGTTCACCGTCCTTTTAACCGAGCAGGCCAGAATCAACCATCCCACTATTAGTTATTAGCGTTTGTATCAACGGTAACTGATTCACAGAGTTTTACGTTGCTGGAGTTTGATGATAGCTGGCATTTACGCGGTCCTTTGTTTTTCAGCGGTCTCGCGCTGATATCTCCCGTTGGGAGTTTGACGCGCATGCTTGTAACTCTCAAAGTGACACTGACTTGATCGTTTCCGCTTGGCTTATCTATCTTGACCTCTGTACATCTGTTAATTTCACCTAATCAGTTTATAAACTCGTTAGAGCAGCTACGTAAATGAGCAGTTTTTCTGCTAAGGACATCTGGTTTTCATTTGCATAGAGATGTTTGTAGCGAACAGAAAAGTAGCTCTAGTGCACAGCTACACGTGTCTCAGAATGCGAGAGAGTAGTAGGTCAGTTTTCAAAGATATGTAAAACTGAATTCCAAAACAGTGAATCATCACTTTCCACAATTTGACACATATGGACTTGGCATCCATTATCGTCATAGACTGTCTTAGTGGGACAATGCATCAGTTGAAAAAGATCGAAATCAAAAGATTGAATCACTAAAAACTTGAAGTAATAAACTAATATATTTTGAAACTTGGATATATCTTTATCTGTTTAATTACGAAGATTTTGAAAATGGGAAATTTCAAAATGTCAACAGAAAGAGCTCTTGCTGTAGCTTTTGTTTGTTTATGAAGTGGAAGAATAAACAACCACTTAGGCAAAAATAAAAGTTGTCTTCTGAGTAGATAATGACCAGTAATTGTTTTTAGTTTAACTGTTGTCAAACACGAGTATTGTTCTGTGCCTCTGGAGGGTGGTGTGATGATGTGAGACTCGACAACACAAACAGATCTGAAATGTTTACAATTGGCTTTTTTCGCGTCTTGCATTCCCAGTTGATGTCTGTAAATGAACTTTCATGTCTGTTTTCAAGCCGGGACGAACTGTATCCTTAGTTTGTTACAGATGGTAATTACATAAGCAAGTACGCTAAGAAATACAGTAGTACAAACAAACAACTTTGTTGACATGACTGTTACAGTACATAAACAACAATAAAAAACTGTAGCTCAACGGTTTACAGTCCGACATGACAATATAAAAAAAACGATATATTTTAGGCAGCTAAGAAAAGATTGCTCGAAGAAAATTTTGATAAAATGGCTAACTTTTGTCACTTATTATCAGTAATTTCCATTTCCATAATTATATCGTTTTTGAAGCTGAATAAAGTGTTTCCAATAGCGGCAACTCCTGATGATTGATTATGTTTTATTCAATTTATTTTTTACTAAACGTTTTGGTTTATCTTTTGGCATTTTAATTGCCATTAAGGATAGATGTAAACAAAAATTGAAAATACCTTCTGACGTGGTCCACGAAGTCATTTCCACAACTGAAAACTGCTGATGAAATATAACATCAAAATTGCAAACTGCAAATCCCAACAATTAAAAAAACAAAGGTTGAAACAAAGTAACGAGAGTACATCTGTGGCATTTAATTAAGAACATGCAGAGGTTATTTAGTTCATGACTAATGAATACATCACTCCGCAACGGTTACACTGTCACTTCATTATGAGATAGTCCAGTAAACACCTCCTGTCATTTTCCATTTCATCATTGTTTAAAAAAAGTGAGGTATGTTTACCAGACTTTGCCTCAGGCATTTTAGTTCTAATTGTTTTCAGCAGTTTCTAAATTAAAAAGATTTGATCCTGTTAAGAACGTTGGTCGACTGAAGAGAAATGAGTATATTAAAGTTGTAGCTCTCCACGCTAACTTCGACATCAATAAAATCATCAAATTCACGCTACTCTGATGAAGACCACAAAAACTAATGTATATTAATATGGATAATTATCATATATAGCATATAATATATATCAATAAAGCTTGTCTTTATATCGTTACTGCCGGGTCATAACGTGAATAAGGGAAAGACCACAACTTTGGCCCTCTGTGGGCAACTCAGTACTTACTGTATACAAAGAAGTCAATGGGTGAGTCACGGTGGGGGGTGGGGTGCACTTGCCCCGTATCCATCAATGGGTGAGTAACGGTGGGGTGCACTTGCCCCGTATCCAAAGTCCGGATAGGGAAATTGGCGGCCTGACAAGGATTTTTAAAAAGTTTCAGCTGTATCAGAATAGGACTACACTAAAGCATTATAAACTGTGAGTTGTGTAACGAAGAGAACCGAGTCTCTTTTTTGATAGCGCCTATTCCAGAAGTTTAAAAAATCATATATTGAGTTTAGGTTTTCATCAATCTCTACACTTAGTGTCATTGAGCTGAAGGCCTGAGCCACTGGTTTTCCATCATTAACAAAACTTAGCTTATCTGGGAGAGTTGATAATGTTTGTCTTCATTTCTCCACGTACATGTTTAAAGTAAGTTTATTGGCTGCGAACCAATTGACTTCTTTGCAGATCGCAGTTAACATATTCGTTTACCTTGCGTATATATTATTAAAATCATATATAATGCTATTGTGGTCAGCAATATATTTTGGCACCTAAAAAGATAAACAGTAACGGGCGTCCTTTACGTAAAGCGAAAAAAAAAAAGAGATCCAGAGTGGTACCTCGTGGAGCTGGGCTGCTTGAACACCCATTAACAATCACCCCTCCCCCTATAGCTAGATCCTTCGTCAATTTGAATTGATATCTGAACAGACATTTTAACTATATATGACGCTGAAAATAAATGGCGAAACAGTTACTGTTCATGAGCAGGATACCTAAACTGTGTGCAATTCTATAATTGGTTTCGGCTCCATTAAATCCTGTACCAATTGAAGAACAATTCAGGTGGAGCCACCCACTAAGTGAGCATAGTAACTGAACAACGTTAATAAAGTAAGGAAAACAAATAGATAAAACCGTTAGACACCAAGAATTTGCGGCACACGCCACACAACAAAAAGCAACAAGCTCGCGCATAAAAAACAATATTAAAAACTAAAAACTGAATGAGTGCGCGCCACCAAAAACAAAATACATTAATATATAACATTGAAATAAAAAGGATGCAAATTACCAATTTTCTCTCATTCATCTAAAACTCTACCAGACACTTTACGGGTTTATACAATAAAAACGTCTTCAAAACACTGATAATTGTACATAAATATATATAGCCTTTATTCATCACACTAGTAATTCATTTTCTCTTTATATGGGAAATTTGAACACATCACAAATGTTTTTCATGTTGTTAAATTTTCCACAAACCGTGAATGATATAAAAAAATTACATTTGGTTTTGCAAAGGAATGATGTATAATGAAATTGTTTTTAATCTGGCTTTAATTAACTTGACAGTATAAAATAGTATGCTCTGAAATATATCAACGCTTGTGTACACACGTGTGTTTTATTCATATGACTGTTATCTACATTGATCATTTATCATAAGGCAAAACTCATCTGCGCATGTGCGGGAGTGCCCACAACACATTTGATTTAAATTTTAACATTATACGCAATTCGTTAATTTTGCTCGCTTTTTAAGATTACGTATGAATATCGAAAGAAAAAGTTCACATGGGTGATTAAAACAATTTATATAAAGATTTTGTTCCTGGGAGCTTCCATAACACCTAGTTATTAGGTGTGGAGTGCTTGTGAAACATGGAAAACTTCAAATTAGATTTTGTGTCATTTTGAGTAGACGGTAAGGTTGCAGTATTTCGTTTATATGTAATGCTTCTTCAGTCTATTGGCTATTTCTTTCTCAGTACTCTCAGTTTTGTAAATTGCGTACTGTCAACCCCATTTAACATTAAGGAAAGTCATTGAATTCATGGACTTTATGACCAGTCGACTCAACTAATTATGTATAAAAAATAAGCTCTCAAGCAATAGGAAAAAGAAAATGGTAAAGCTGAAACGAGTGTTCTTGTCAAATGATTCATTCCGGCCATCTTATTTTATCCGCATGAGGTCGTGCGAATGTAAAAATTTTCTTTAAGTCTTCATTCTTTATGACAAACGACGCTCAGGGAAAAAAAGATATAGTAAACGTACATTGCGGAATTCTTCTCTTCCGCAGAACTCCCAAACTTAGCTTTTACGTAGATGGAAGCAATCCCTTCTGCTAACATGGCACGAGTTTAGTTCACAAAACGTCGTCCCAGCTGTGTTTTTTTTTTTCACATTTCTGCAGCTTTAGATACGCTACCCGCTAGCAAGACTGACGGCCTACACATTTAATTGCGCAACTTTTCCAAGTTTCTTTCTACCGCATTGTTCCCCGATTTAGCATCAATGAAGCCATGATGTCAAGTTAGGCTAAGTTTGTGAACTACAAAATGTTTGGGTTGTTAATAAAATACAAGACCAATTTGCAAAGTTTGCTTTGCATGTGCAGAGAATCCAGATGAAGGTGATATGTTTGTGTGATAATGTATATAACGTAAAGTTTTGGTTCATCAGAGATAGCTGAATATTTCCGCGCTCCGAAGCTTATCAACGTTTTGACTTTTGGCTAATGTGATACCCTCATTTATAGTTTCGTTTTCAGCGATATTACAACAATCCTGAATGGTCTCCTTGGCATTTCGTCTTTCCTTGGCCGGCAATGCTTCATTTCTTCCGCTAATTTTAACGGATCATCACTCTTCTGTTTAACTCGTATAAATATATAATATGATTTCTCTATAAAATAAACTCTATTGTCCAGCGACTGCACTTCTTAACCGCCTCTGGAAGTCGTGATAGAGGAGATTGCCCCCCTCAGGGACCCGGTACATAAACATGTCTACAGTCATCAGACATAACGCTTTGCCGTTCATCTGAAACCTGTCGGGCTTCACCTCGCTTATTCTGTACATCTCTGATGTCCATCTTAGCCACTGTTCAACATCTTCTCTTGACCAGTCCCTGGGATCTGCTGGCAATCGACACAAATTTTCATTAATTGATTTGTTGCTAAGGCCATTTAAAAAAAATTCCCGGTTTATCATCAAAATTTTCCCAAAATTCAGTGAGGGAGGGCGCTTTTTTCAAGGTTTAATACACTCTTTTTTTTTATAAGAACGTCGAATTTTTCGACTGAGGCTGAACGTTCTTAAATATTTTCGGGATATCA
>JAOCPT020419101.1:0-13199 GCA_026546935.2 Palythoa grandiflora | reverse complement strand
ACTTTTTCGTGCTTGATATGTGCTCTAAACCAATATTTTGCTCAAAAATTGCTCTGAAAGGCAAAACTTGCTCGAGGTTGCTAAAACCGCAAAAAGTTGCTCCAAACGCCAAAAGTTGCTCAAAAGTTGCCGAGCACAATCGGGATAGGCCTACCCAGCAGAAGCTGGTACTCGTTTTACAGACCTCGTAAGGATGGAAAGCTGAGTCAACTTTGGTGGACTGAGAAGTTCACACAAATGTTTAACACTTAGCTAAGCCGGGGTTTGAACCCGGGACCTTGAGATTGGAAGACAGAGATCTTACTACGCGACAAACCACGTCTCCGAATTAGCCTGGTACTAGTGAGTGGTTTTGCCATAGTTACTTCCGGTGTCAAAAATTTATACGTCATTCCTTTTAGAGTGACAGCTAAACACCGACTTCCTAACAGTTTCCGTCTTTCCACTGCGTTTGATTGCGTTACAGGCTTTCCTACCACGTTCACATTTCAATAGAGTTTGTAACCCGGGAATTACTTCTTTTGTTTCCAATAGCCATGAAATCATAACATAACGGAATCATACAGTCATTTTGAGATTTACGACTTTACGTGTTCGAAGCAAAAATGAAAACTTGTAAACTTGTGATAAAAAATAAACATTTGCAATTTGGTTTGAAATCTGTCTTCAGTTCTTAATTGATACAACTGAAAACACCAGAAGATGTTATCTTGAATTCTTGTCATAATTTATAATTAGACTGAGAGTAACTAGTAACTAAATTAATTAGAGGTAATCACGTATGTATTGCTACAAATAAAGACTTCAACAATGTTATTCACCGGTCGCTAGAAATATCTGTCATAAAAAGCAGACATCAGCGATCTAAAGCATTAAAAAATATGTTGTGCTCCTTCATGGTCATGTCATGTGTTGTTTGAAAGTAGCTTTATTATGGGAGAGATCTCTTTATAGTCAGACTAAAATTAATACTGTTTCTACTGCTGGAATTTTTTCTTCAAGTTTTAAAAGACAGACAGAGCAGTTTTAAAAGAATCTAATTAAAATAAAATGGAAAACAAAATGAAACGAAATGAGACAAAAATTAAGTTTGATGTTGCAAAACGCTGTCAACTCAACCAGTCAACGATCTTTGGGACGGGGTCTTGAAAGGAAACAGGTTTGTCAAATTGTCCCACTAACTATTTTAAACACAAGGTACCCCTCATGACGTCGACCGCACAGCCTCAAGTATCCGGAAATGGCATTCAGGCGAAAGCATGCGCAACAGTTTACACGAGATACCGAATGGTTGCAAGAACACCAAAAAAACGCCCAAGAGTTTTAGAAAAAATTAGCAGCTAAAAATTTGCGTATCGTATCGCCAATCATTTGCTCGATCAGAGTATAACTTATTCATGTTAATCCAATTTGTGAAGTTGCGTTCAAACTCTCACACTGTTTTTGTTTAAAATTAATCAATCTCAGCACGACATGATTGGACGGATCAGGTTTAAAATGGGTGTCATTACCTGCTTGGCCCATTCACAAGTTCAGTTTCAATGCTGCAACACTCGGGAATATTGCTTTATCGTCTGGTGCGGTAAATGACCCAGGGATTGAAATAGATAATAGACAAGCGCTTCTACTAACAAAGTTCTGTCATTTTCAGTTGACCGAAACAAAGAACTTCAAGTCTGAGAGAAATTTAAGGGACATTACTGTCTGCGAAGAAAATGAATTTGTGTCACTCAAAGTCATTTATTACAAGTTTTCTTGTGATGCTTTGCCTTGGCTCGTTCAATGCTAAACGACTGCGGCTGCCGATTCCAAAATCTCTGGTTGTTTTGGACTCCAGTGGGATCGATGTTATTAACGATGCAGTTCTTCTTACCGAAAAGTCCGGAATATTCGCAGATGACCACAATTTTGTCAAGCGTATCGCCATTGTCGAAGCTGCTTTGAATAATTCGTCAAAAGAGGGGGGACTCTGGAATATTGACAAATGCGCATTCGTTGGTGTGACTCAAAATCGCCGAAAGTACAGAAGATTGGTCGGGCTGCAAAAGCGAGTGCGTAAAACTTATGGGATTACGTGGTCAAGGATCCGGCATTATGACCTCAGAAGACCAATTTATTCCGTACTGGCTGTTCGTTTGTACCTGGAGATAGCCATGCCAAATATCCCACGAAGATTGCGAAGTCAAGCGCAGTTGTTCAGCCAAGAATATCACAAATGCGCCGATCTCTCCTCGGGAAGATTTGACCCGCGCACCCAAGCATGGAGAGAGGGTAGATTTATGAGAGGTAATCTAATATTCTGATTATTTCAAATTTAGATATAGTGCTGTTGAATTGATGAAGTAACACATTTCAAAAGGGAAATAAAGAAATTGGACTTCGGAAGAAGATATTTAATTAGTTTCTGCTTACTTCTTATCTCTTAATGCGGAGAAGTTCGGTTTCCATGAATCATGATTTCACGCGCAGAATACCGGAAACTCTCTCAGCTCTAATCTCGAAAAAAATCGTGCGCTATAGCAACACACATTCGTTGCTTTAGGAACAAAAAGGTTTTAAAGCCCTCCGATTTATAGCCAAGAACAGAATGAAACATTCCATCGTTAAAATAAAATACGCAACAGTCGGATTTCTTGAATATTTTGGCGTTCTTTTAGAATACTAGCGACCCATACTTTTTACTTAAGTATTCATTCTATATACTTGATATCCAGGTTCATTGGGACCATAATTAAAAGATGTAGAAAGCTAGGGCTCAAAAGAGAAGGCCAGAAGGTCATTTGCTTGTTCTTGTATCTTGGCACTGCGGTTGTCTCTATCGCGTGTGTTTTTATTTAGTGAAGTCACATGTCGCTAGATCTCACCTTCACAGTAAGATCGATCGATGCTCTCGCTGTCATTCGAAGGGCCAAAGTAAAACAATATTATTGGTACATGTTCTTTTGTTTGAAATACTATAATGTAAATGTGGAAATGAGTTTCTTTAACTGTGTAGCCATAAATCAAGGCGCTGCGAGTTCCACCAGCCGGTTTTGTTGACGGACGTGAGGTGAATTTACAATATAAACAGTCATTTTTCCAGAGTGTTTTTTCAAGGGCCATGCGTTGTGCAACATTATATTCATCTTTCAATTTGCTTTTAAGCGCACACCAGAAAAGTATTTTCTGTTTTTCTTCATCATCTGCAGAGTTCAAACAACATTATCATTTTGATTGGAAGAATTTTCGATATAGTGCGAAATGCTTGAACACTCTTTTGCAACCCATCGAACAAGTCTTCACAGAGCAATCTTTAATTTCAGTTACCGCATGTCTCTCTCAAACAAATAAAAGTTGTAATTGTCTTATCAGAACCAAATCACGAAGTGTTATTTTCAGAGCAAAATCGCATTATTAATTTATATCTAATTTTGCGACAAATGGACTTCAGATTTCTTTGTATAGATGGCTGTTTGCATAGTCTATCTACTTTATCTGACATCTCAGGGCTGTTTGTGTCGTAAACAAAACAAAATACTTCCTAAATATGTGTGAAAACGTTTGATTTTCTAACAGGTAAAATTTTTTTATTGCATATTACAATAACTTAAGGCGTCGAATCACCGCTGAAAAAGCTTACTGTGTATAATTTAAGTATTTTAGATTTAAAAAGCGATCTACAGTTAGAAAGGTAAGATAATCATTATCGTGACGTTTTTAAAGTCTGAACAAATCGTACTTGCACTAAACAGTTTTAAGGCTATGATCTTTTGTTATTTTTTTACCAAAGGGCAAGAGGTCTTGTTTTGAGCAAATCAGGTATTTCATCTCGCCAGCGACAAGGACAACTGTCGAAGACATAATTATATAAAATCGCTGGGTGTCGGAAGGAATTATTTTTCTAAATGGTTTTGCAAAGATACAGTTGATGAAATTCTCTTTGGGAGGTGAAAACCTCAAATCTCATCATCTTTATCATCTTTAAAAAGATCTCGAGTGCCAACTCAACGATTTTGTTTGTAGGCTCTTGAAATAAAAGCATATTTTTGAAATTGTCAAATCAAGTTAAAACACGACACGTGCGATTAATCGTCGACGCGCTTTTGAATTTCCAAGTGAAAGCACAAAGTAATCGGAAAATGAGCTGGTTATAATATCAATTAAGCAATTTTTGGGCTGATTTTTGGTTTGGTAGCTTAATTTAGTGTTTTTTTTAAAATTTTGATAGCTTGTGTGGCGGGGTGTAGTTTCAGGATGTCGGCGAACCGCTTGTAGTTGAGCGATGAAATGACCGAAATCCCTCCAACGTGCGAGAAGTTTTAAACGCGTTATTGATTTTTCCCTCTGCATAACTGCAGAGAGTTCGGAACTAGTTTTTATAGACTACATAGGACGAACATTTTTGTACCTTGTTCTACGAAAGATTGCACCATATCATTGATTTTTTTTAATGACAGGGTAGCCGGTATTGACAAGAACTCCGCGTTGACTCAAACGGCCTGCTGTGTTCAGTCAAGTATCAAATTCGAAAAATTTAGGCTTGAAAATAAATGCAACTTGCAAGCACAAACCAAAGCGTTTTGCCATTTTTTGTTATTTTTTTAAAACATGCTAGAATACAGCGATAAATCTGTATAATATGTGGACATAATGAGTAAATACTAAATCGGAGTATTTGGCTTTCTCAAGTTTGCAAAATTCTTTCCCTTTGCAACTGTTGTAGGCGGTGTTTACTCTCAAAACATGTCGGCGTTTTACTCAATCAAGTACTTCAAACTGAGGGTTGGGAATTTGTATTAAAAACAAAACTACTGAGTTTTTTGACGCCCGCTGTTCCACGGATAATAGGATCTTGATCAAGGCTGCCTTTTTTGTGGGAAAGCAGCATTGCGTATCAAAACTCAAGCAAATGTACTTAAAAGTAAGCACTGACGAGCACGGCCAAATTTTTGAAGTGCGCGCGATTACTTTTACAGGTTTCGGAGCTGTGAGCTCCGCGCATTTTATCAAAACATTTTGAGCGACAAATATTGTTCGACAAGCTAGAAGTACGGCTGTTCCACGGAGCAAGCGGAAAATCAGAACACAGTTATTAGCATTTCAAAAGAATAAAGGAAAAAGAAAAGCGAGAATTTGAGAATTTACTAATTATCTAAAGCAAGTATTCGAGGAACTCTATCCAAATGCTGCGACCACCGCTAAAATTCGTTTGCAAGGGTCAGATTTTGCAAGCACTTCAAAAATTCGGGAAAACCATTTGCCCCCTAATCTTCTCATCAGATTCCATTTTTTGGCTTTTAAATTGTTTCGATATTTTGATAATGATAAAAAACAGTTATGTGACAGTACTAACCAAACAGGAAAAACCTTCTAAATCCAAAACGCAAACAAAATTGATTGTGTTATCTGTCTCCTTAAGGCCTTCATTAGTTCAAAGCAGATGTTAATCTGTTGCAAAAACAGATTTAAGTCTTTTTCGGGTTTGTGAAGTGCATTTTAAAAATTCTAAAACATTTTAGAGGAAGCTTTTCAGACATTTAGGCATTTGACCTATAGCGGCAACTTTTATGACAACTCCCGCCAAATGTCGCTGATGACAATTAGTAATTTTTGTACATTCTGGCCGTTAGTGCTCTGACTTTAAAAAACACGACTGAAGAAAGAAGTCATCAGTCAAATCTACGTGTTATTTTTTGAAAAAAAGGTGGCAGAGAGTCGCAATTGTTTACAACTTCAGAACGAAAAACTGAAACACATCCTACACGGTGAAAATGAACAGGAATAAAATTGCGCTGTGTTGTGAATTTTGACAACACTTGTCATAGATGATGTACATCTCGAAGGCCACTGGTGTGATCCAACTACTACCTACTGGCCTGGATGTAAATTTTCCACTAAAACCAAAATTTTCCAGGGGAACCATTGGTGTTAAAAGTCCACTCTCGCACACTAAACAAGTTTTGCAAAAACAAACCCAATTATTGTCTGTTTTGATTTTAGTAACTCCGCGTTGTTTACAGATCAAGACACATTGGTGTTTCTGTGAAAACAGTTGGTATAAAGTGAAATCTGATAAAGCTGTTTACTTCACAAGCAGCTAAATAAATCTGATAGGGGTAAATAGGTTTTTCAAGCCGTTTCATTTGATTTAAAAGGATTTATTTTTGACGCTCTATGAAAGCGGCGATTTGCTATTGTTTTCGTTCTTTAAAAATACAATTTCTTTCAGTTACGCACTTAAAAAGTACGCGCCACTTTACTGATGCAAAACACATACATGGACATATATCTGAACGACTGAAGCTTTCATTAGATCATTACCGAATTGCCTATTCAATCATTATTAGCAGATGAAATTGAGTTTGCATTGAGAAAGATAAAGCTTATTACTTTTAAAATATTCTGAAATATTCTGAATATACTTTTCTGGGCGAGATGTTTTTACAAAATCTTTTGAATGTACAAAAAGTCTAAAGTGAGTCTTTACAATAAACAGTTCAGTTCGCACTTCAAGCTGAGTTATCTTTATCGTGTGAGGTCTTACTCGGCTGTCGTTATAATTTTTAATTATCAGCCCCTAAAGAGAAGGATGAATGGTTGGGAAAACCCCAGAATTAGAAAAGTTGCTTCTTAAAGGCGCTCAGCTGTTAAGGAAAATCTTATTTAGTAAGTAACTTTGATGCTGAGACTGAAACCTTTGAGTTTGAAGTGCGACTGACAATGTTGAGGAGTTAAGTATAACCAGTTAACAAAATATGTTCAAACTATCACCGCTATCAGTCTTTAAAACTCAGCAGATATTCTGCCACTATCCACCTCAATTGAAACAGAATAAGTGTTAATTAAACCTTGGGAAGATTTTGGTTTCAGATAAAAGTGACAAGTGTTTATCAATAACAGTTTTTGAACCTGAACATATTGCGAACGTGTTTCACGACTAATTGAACCGGAACACAATTCGCAAGGAAACGATAAAAGTAAGGCCACTTATAAAATATTCTGATTTGATCAGAGCGTATGCACTTGGGCCAAGTTCACATATGTCGAATCCAAGGCAAATGAGTAAATTCTATTGTTCTACCTCATTAGACCATTTCTACCTACAAACTCCACTCCGACGAAGGACAATAGTCCGAAACGTCATTTTTTAAAAACCAATTCTTCCACGGTGTCAGACTTAAAAATTTATCAAACCATTTACATTAGATTCGACACATATTAAGTTCGACGTTTGAACAAGGCCTAAGTTTTCCCAACTCCGCATTGACTTTGACGATCCAAGACCAACCAGTAAATTTTGCTTCGGCTCATGTTTTGGCGACTTAAGCCTGTTCTTAAACTGTTCTCTTTTCTGAGCAGTTCGAAATACGCGTAAGCGATTAAACTTTGACACTGCAAACGAGAAACGTCAGTTTTATATGTATAACTATAATATGGAATATATAATATCAAAGACCGTGAATCTTTTTGTGCGTTGTACCGTATTGTTAAGTCAGTCAAGTTTTTAACTCAGTGAAAACTTTCTCAAGTTATCAAACATCAGCCGAGTTTTATCATCCTCGTTGTTCTTATAAAGTTGTACTTGGAAAAAGATTCGTGTGGTTACGGTGAAACGATAATTTTCAATAACATATGACATGTTTGCAGTAATTTAATTGTTCTGATACGGTCTGATAATGATAATGGAATGTTAACTACAAGTTTGCTTCCAAACTGACCCAGTAATTGAATTAATGAGTACAGCACCAAAGTATCGGACTTTAAAAAAAAATAACCAAACAAAATGTGCCTTACCTCGCTGAATTTGATGAAAATTTTAGTCGCATAAGGCGGAATTCAGTCATAATTGTTCAAAGCCGAAACAATTACATATTATTCCTCGCGCCATGTGGAGTCCATATTTTTTTCTGCCTGAAAAGTTGAAATCGATGTGATCCTGGCACAGCGTAAAAATGTATTACTTGAAATTTTATCATGTTTAACTATTAGAACATTTTTCGTGGGGCAACGTACCCAGTACAATGAAATTTTTAAAAAATCACCTTAAATATTTTATTTCGAGTTTGCAGTCTAAGACATCAATAATTACTCGTGCCGGTAGGCAACGAGTCAACGATTCGGCTCTGTTTTTTTTTTTTTATGTTTATAATATTATAAAAACTAAACAAATATACACTAACACAGTTTAAAAGCGTATCAAAAAATAATTCAGTTAGTCTTTAGATTTAAGTCTGAAAAGCACAGTTAAAGAAAATGTTTTCATATTTCATTATTTGCTGTGGATTTCTAATCTAATCTTGAAGAGATGAAGGAAACTATTTTCAGTTAAAATTATCATAAAAAATTGAATTGAAAATTTAACAGTGCTGACATGCAAAAATTAAAAAACCAATTTAAGGTAGAAAAAGCTACATTAACTAGATTAAGTAAATGAGGCTTTGAATAGCCACAGAAACCCTTGCTTCAAAGCTTCGAGTATTTCTAATCAAAGTAAATTGTAAGAAATTAACTGATATAAAGGTACACATTGTCATTGTGGGTTAAAATTTTACGCGCGCTATCTGCCGCCGGGCTAAGTAACCTCAGACACAAACGGAAATGCCATTCTTCTAACAACTTTGCAAGATTGATTAATAGAAAAAACAGTTTGCCCTTTTTCAACGTGAAACTCGTGTAAGTTGTTGAAAGACGTATCAAGTTTCCAAATTGATCTTGTATAAAAATGATATCAAAATGTAAAAATATTTGTTTTTTTTCTCTACATGTTATCCAACTTTATTGTAATTCTCTTAGGATCGGAACTATTTACAGGCAACTGTAGGTTTTCTTGAGACAAAAATAATTTCTCTATCAGTTTTTAAAAACACACTGTGTGTCTTGCCGGTAATCTTGTAAAATTTTTCAAAGCAATCAGGACTGCAACACGCAAACGTGTTCTGCATCTTGAGAAATAACTGAAACCGCAAACTTTCGCTTATCTTTGACGTCCGCTAATGTTTTACAGTTTTGCGTTTATTTTAGTAATTGCAATATATTAATATTGTTCAAACAATAACCAATCATATATTTGTCTCCAAAACAAAGAGACATAATCGATGGCTATCTTTTGAGCTGGACCTATGACCTTTTTCGTTCTGCTGTCTCAAATCCCAATAAATTATAGTTTAAGCCTACTAAACCGCTTAGAGCTAGCTTTTATCTCAGCGTTCACTAGTCAACTAACCGGCACGGGTGAAGGGCTTATTTACTATCTTCAGTTCTTGTTATGCATTTCTGTAGATTCACTAGTATTTCTACAAATAAATAAATGCATTATTTTCAGTTTTTAACTCAAAATATTTTACTCTTAAAAAATGTATGAACGAGATATGATCTGAACCCCCAGAGGTGCGATAACAAAACTCCTGCGGAGAAATTTTGCAAACTTGATGAAACAGTCGGTTTCCTGCTTGATACTGGGGCGCTGGGCGAATAATCTTTCTTGAACGTAATGCACGCGAAAACACGAAATTGGAGCTCTTAAAAAGAATTTGCACAATATCCCATTTGGAAATCCTAAAATAACAGTGTGGGAAGAAGAGTGTGCCACAGCGAGGGTGTCTTTGCTTCGGTAAAATGACGGGAAGTTGTTGAAATATTGCAAGAGAGCCGATGAGATGAAAAATATATCGATCAGTGACAAATCGCGTATGCATGGTTATTCATTTTCATCAAAAGCTTTCATTTATTGTGTTTTTAAGCGTCAAAACATTTCCAAAATATTTGTTTACGATAAAGGTATTCAAGTCCATTTTACGAAAATAAGTTTGAAGAAAATTTAGGAATATGAAAATTTGATGTAAAAACCAACTGTAAGACGGTTTGCCCTTGACCTGAAAGAGGTGTATTTTTGGTATAATGCCCTTATTAACCTCAGCTTTTCCCAACCCCTCCCCCGGGCTAACAGGAATGAAATGAGGTAGAGTTCCGTGAGAATTTACTGAGATTTGATTGTGTGGACGTTTATAGAAAAAATAAGTTTATTGCACCTAATTTGACCGGCTTTATAAAAACTTATCTCTGCCAGCGAGGATTATAAACCGAAATGGATCAAAATTTGAAAACAAACAGAGAGAGAAATAATTTTGCCCCAATTCTTACTTTTTATTAAAATTGAATTAACTGCCTTGGCCCTTGCATAACTTTTTCACGGGAATAAAAATCTCCTGTATCTTTACCAAACAATCAGAGTTTGATTAGTGTTTCAAGTAAGCTTTTGATCTGTTAAAATATACAGCTATAAACGATTTCAAAAACATAATATGGACTGGTCGCAAATAATTCCGACAAATGCAAATATATTTGATGGCTCTTCGGATTTATTTTTTATCACAGTTATTGAGATCTATTGAGTTAATTTATGTGAAGCGTAAAAGCGATTGTGGGGGTTAAACTAGCGAACACGTGAAGTAACAGCTGCTAACAAAGTATGTGACCATTTTAATTAAAATGTCTTTAAAAAAGTTGGACTATTGGGTGTTCCCAGACGTTACCAGACTTGAAAAGTTGTGAGGTAATAAAAAAGTGTTGATGGGCCATTTTGCCTTCGTGTTGTAATACAGTTTGGTAGAGAGATCTTCGCTTTGAAAGTCCGTATCAATGTATTGGTATCAATTCAGCTCATTAAAAGCATAAAATGAGTAGTCTATGAATGAACAATAAAATTCTCAATATTTGTGCACGATATTTGTGCATGCATGCTCTGTCAAGTCGTTTTTTAGCGTTAACTAAGTTAAATGTTGGTTTATCTGGTTCACATATCGGAGCCTTTGAAGTTACTGCTAGCGTACCGAAAAACTGTTGGTTATTTTATTACAAAAGATCCGATGACAGGGTTGTGACAGAACTAATCTTACATAAACGCTCCAACCGCAAATTCTTGCCCTTAGTTTAGTATTCAATTACCTCATTACGAGGATGATGTCGTCCCAGTTCCTAGATTCCTTTCGAAAGTGCTCGGAAAATCGAGACGATTACTGAGACGAACAAGAAGGACTAGGATGAGCGAGGTGATGACCATATTTTGGATAAAATTAACAAAGTTTTGTCTGCGCGGAGGTTGTTTAGTAGAGATGGACATGTGTGCATTCAATCATTTTAACCTTTCGAATTCTTTTGGGATGATTGGATTCATTCTAGAACGTCTGTGTAAAACAGATTTCTATTTTAAAAGACATTATACTGATTAAATAAACACCGTACTTTTGCAAATGATGAATTCCACAAAACCCGATTAGTGGCTGTGCCAACCAAGGGTTAATTTTTTAATCCCTGTTCATGGTTTTTATCTTCTATAGCTTGCTTTTGGCTGGAATTTTTGGGTTGACTTGTTTGTGTTATTGCTAAATTTGGTCATTACATTGTAAACATCACAAAGCTTTACTAATGAAAAAAAAATTACTCTGAATTTTGCCAATGGAACCAGTCCCAGTATTAAAATGTACAGTAGTTGTGTTATTACACGCCTTTTTTTGTAAGAACAACTTTATAAGAACAACGAGGCTCAAATTTACCAAAATTTAAGAACAAGCTCAGGCTGAGGCTTGATAACTAGGAAAGATTTTGTGGTAGAAAATTGACTAAACTTAGTGATAAAACATAAAAAGATTCACTGTAAAGACTGCTCAATAAACAAACAATAAAGGTAGTTCACCTATAAATTCATCCGTACAATACATGTGTGGAGCAAGCCGTTTCATTTCCCAATACCTTGTTTTATTTTGCTTTTCTTAAATAAAAGTTGCTCACAGAAATAAGAACAATTTAAGAAAAAATTGAGGCTGAAGTTGCCAAAAAATTAAGAATAATGAGCCTCGGAAAAATTTACTGGTTCTTATAAAAAAGCGTGTATTCCAAAAATTTTCCAGTGGAACGAACCAAATGTTGTGTGTCATTTACATCCCAACCAGAAGTTTAGAACTGTTTTGTAAGTGGTAGACACCCCGTATTTTCTCTAATGAACGCTACCCTCTAAAAACGCCTCATCTGTCCAAACAGTAGGAATGCCATAAACGCCTTTCACGAAGAATAACGGCGCTTTATGAGAATTGTATGGACTTCGCAGTGAACGAAAAAGCAGCAGAACTCTTTTTTCTCCTCGATGAAGTTAAGAACGAAAATGATGTAGATTTTAATATTTACGATTGTCGGTTAAAGCCGGTCTTCATTAATCGCTATCGTCGCTAGCATCGTTGCAAAAATTTCAACGGCGACTAGCCAAAGAGCGAAAGAAGCGGCGGGCTGGTCTCCATATAATTGCTACAATTGCAGTTAAAATCGCCCACGGCTTTTTAAAGTCCTATTCCAACAAACGCCGCACCAAATTGCCTCAAAGTTTTTAAACGCCCCCAGCTTTAATTAGAAGAAAAACGGACGATAGATTATCATTTGTTTAAAAGTCGGCATTTAGGTACATTGAGCGCAAAGCAATGGCTTGTAGGCTACAAGGACTGTAGCTTTCTCTGAGTAAGATTTATTACAATATTTTAATACTGTTTTATTGTAGTCCGGGCAAAATATAATATTCTATTAAGAAATTATTTTTCTTATTAATTCGGACTCGAGCTAAGCTCGGCCAGTATCACATATCCTAATGTTTTAGTTTCTCATGACTAATATAAAGTATATAAAAGAGTTTCTTGCTGCTGGCATACCTGTTTACATGGGGTAGGGGAATCCAGGTAGATGAGGTATCCAAGTCAACCGGGGTCGCAAAATTATTCCCTTCACATGCTACCTTTTCAACTCCTGCATTAAGGGGGCAGTCAGTTCAAACATGCCACTTTGTCAATTTTCGATACATTGTGGCTGATATTGCAATGAATAATAGGAAATTTCCAATTTGCCATTATACGGTCATAAATCAGTAAATGAGAAAGACTCAAAAATATTTTAAGGTTTTTCGAAGAGGTTTAAGAGAGGGAAAAGCTAGGGGGCGAAAGCTGTTTATTTAGAGACTTTTTTGTTTTGGTGAATTTTTGAGATGTTTGAATTTTTTTTTGGATTTAATGGACGGATGCCAAACCGTCCTGTAATCAAAGCTACACCTTCCATGCATCTGTTAGACGAGACGGTTTGGCATCCGTCGTAACCCTTTCAGCCCAAAGCAATTTATCAACATCTAACTTCTCCTTACATAACTCATAACAAAACCATATAATCAGTAATGAGAAATAAGAAAT
>JAOCPT020418237.1:0-13200 GCA_026546935.2 Palythoa grandiflora | reverse complement strand
TTATGATACATTATCAACTTTATTAATTGTATCAATAATTCTTTCCATAAACGTAATGGCCTATAACGATTGTATAAGAATTAAGTTTTTATTGTAGATTTATGTTTTATAATATATTCTTCTAACTGCAGTCTCCAAAGATTTCAAGTTTAAATTTCAGATAATAACTAAAATAGATGGTTGTCGATATTTTACCCAGGTACCGTTCAACGGTTGTTTAGATAGCCAAAAAATATCTTTCCCAAGCAAGTTGAAATGCTAGAATCTTTACAAATAAAGTTTGTTGCTTAAATGTCGTTTTACTGATGTGACCATTTATTGCAGGAAAATAAATAGAGATCACGTAGGAGTAAAACTAGAAGCAACAAGTAGTTTCCATGTCCTCAACCAACAAACCAACCGAAAGTGTTCAAAGTTTGTGGCTATGATTACGACTGATGTATTTACAATCACAGTTCAGATTCCAAATTAAGTTAGTATTTGATATTCAAAACACATTAGCAACTATTGCAAAGGTCGCAACTGCTTGGACAAAGTAAAGCATTCTCTTTGTTGCATTACTGTGGCCTTTTTACAGCAGTATCTCTGTACTAAAAATTTTTTAACTTAACAGGTTTTTTATTCCGGATACCACTGAGGTTTTGGCATAGCATCTAGTCAAACATATGTTTCGAAACTGTTTTTTTTCGTGCTTGGTTTCTCCTCAAACTTGATGGCCTACATTGCCTCTGTCCTTTTATCGTCTCTTGAGATGTTTAAGCAAGGAATAGATGCAATTCTTTTTCGTTTGACATTTTTTAATGATACCGTAAATAGAGCGAACAGAAGATAGATCAAATGTGTACCATCTCTTGTGTCAAAGACGAGAAAAGAACACAGTCTTCGAGTAAGAATGTAGTTAATGTAAAGTTATATTCCTTTGTTTCTTTTACTATTTTACGACTGATAAAACCTTAAAAATGCTACTTCTTGCTTCGGTTAAACCAAATACTTTTTGATTTCATTTTCTTTTAAGGTATTTTAGATATCTTCTTCATAAAATAATAACATTTTTGGTCTACGTTCCATATTTATTCAGGCGCAAAAGACGCAACTCTGCAAAACACTGCCATAGATATGTGACGTCACACAACCGGGCAAACAACGTGATTGGTTGTTTGCCCAGTTGTGTGACAAGCAAACAACCAATCACGAAAATGCACATTGGCTTATTTTATTGGATACCTTATAAAAGCGATATTGTATTGAAATTACAATCAAAAAACAAAATTCAAGATGGAAGCCATATTTTCCCTCAAGAAAGAAGAAATTTTGAAAATAGAAAATGGAAATATCTGCGGCTTTCTTTTGCCAGTTTCCTTTGCTGCTATAACAGCAGGTAAAAAATTGATAATGTTTTCATTTCTAATTTTTAAAAGTTCTTTTCTTGCCCAAATTTTGACATTCAAAAGTTTGCATTGAGACCACGTGAGAACAACGTGGGTGCAGAAGGTCTCAAAGACTATAGAATATTTTGTTCGCGCTATTCAGTTTCTTCGTCGATTTTACTTTAGGTGCCGGTAATTGTAAAAGGACACCTTTACATCTTTTGACGGGCGAATATCTTATACTACTACAAAAGGAGGTATTTTAGTAGGAAAAAGTTACCCGTTGCAGCTGACTAATTGCAAATTCTTATACTGAGTAAATAGCTATAGGATTCAACTATCGTCTGATGGAAGGAAAACCTATACAGGATAGGAAGTATAACACTACAACTACAGTGAACGACAAAGTTTCACTGATGATGAATGAACGTTCTGAACCTTACGTCATCCAACAGCCATTGCACGAAAAACCGTGCGCTTTGATAAAAGCCTGAGGATAGATATTCTAGCGTTTGAGCTGAAAGAATGCACTTGTCAATTTGTCATCACTCTGCGCTCACTCGTTCGTTTTTCAATACTTCCAACGAATTTATAAAAATCGTTCGCGTGCATTTTCCATGAAATATAATCTCTATATACTGAATAGGAAAGGAATCTAAACCAGCCAATGCTTAGTATATGAACAAATGATACTGAAACCAGATCTGAACTAGAGGAAATAAATCTTTAACTGATTAGGGAAAACATCGCCACCAGAATAGAAGAAAGAAGTTTTATACTGAACAGGAAAAACATCAAAACTAGCGACCGCTTACCACTGAAAAAACCTTATTCTTAGAATAGAAAATATCTTCACAAGTCTAGAGGAAGAAAATCTTATACAGATTAAAATTAATGTCACCACAAGACTCGAAGGACAGCATCATAGAGTGCAAATCTATCTGAAGAGGAAAGGCATCACAACCAGCTACTTTTTATTTAAGAAAATAATCTTAGGTTGAGTAAAAAGGCATCATCAGACAAAAGAAAGGAAATCATGTACTGAGTAGGAACTGAGATGTCAACACCAGACTAGAGAGTGAGAAGCGTACACTCAGTAGAAAAGACTATAACAAAAAAATATGCTAAGATGTGATAAGAGGAAGAAAATCCTAAACTGGGTAGGCATCAGAACCAATCACTGTTGATTATAGGAAAACATTTTGTACTGAAAAACAGGTGTCCTAATCAGACAATGCTGATTACAATTACAACAAGGAATATCAGTGGGAAAAATACAACCTAAAGACTAGAGGAAGGAAATCTTGCAATGAATAGCAAAGGCATCACAATCAGCCACTAATGACTACAGGGAAAAGCTTTATTTTGGGTAAGGAAGTCGTCACCATTAGACTGAACTAAGGGAATTCTATGCTGTGTAGGAAAAAGAAACCTTATACTGATTAGTTAAGCTACCATTTGCAAATAGAACTTTTGTTCTAACTTGGAAAGGCATCATCTCCAGGCAAGATGAAGGAAATTTACTACCATAACAACCTGCCTCTGCTAGGTTCTGCAGAAACCTCTACAGACAAGAGTAAGGAAATTTAGACCTTTTACAAAATAAGAAGAATAACACCGCCAGGATAGATGGAAAATAGGTTACACTCAGCGGAAAAAACTAAAGGAAGGAGATTTTATACTATGTAAAAAAGAAAAGAGGGAGCAAATTCTATACCAAAAAGGCAACGCCTCAATTCCTATATGTTAAGGCTTTTAAAAAAGCATTTGTTGGAACAAAGGAACTGTTGACTTTCTGTTCCATCTGCATTCGCCCTATATTCGAATATGCCTGCTCGGTATTCCACAATGGGCTGCCAAAATATCAGGTGTACGTATTGATATATGAATAGACATAAACTATATATGTCTCTCCAACCCTGTCTTTAAAATTATTATATTACTGCCTGGTTCTGATATCTTTCCTAATATCATTATATACTCATTAGAAAAGACTACAAAAGATAATATTTAAAAATTTAGAAAAGAATCAACACCAAACTAGAAGAAGGAAAATTTTAACTGGGTAGGATAGGCAACAACAACGGCTACTGCTGACTGTAGGGAGAAGACCTTTTTCTTAGTGAGAAGATATCATCATCAAACTAGTGAAAGGAATAACTATTCACGCAGTTTACCAATTAAAGATACGAACACCAGATTATAGAGAGAGAAAATCTTCTACCACATAGGAAAGACTGGGGGAAAGTTTTATATTATCTGAAAAGAGTAGATTTATACAATTGAAATAATGAAATATTAAATTTCTAAATGTTTTGAAATATCGAAATGGCTTATTCTAGAATTATTTTCTATTGTCTAGGAAGTTTCACAAATTAAATTTCTGTCGTAGTGAAGTATATCCTACTTTTACTCTTGATAATAGATAATGGACATATACATAATAGGAAGAGAAGAGTCACCAACGTTCGCTTGACTCCTAGGTAAACAGCTATGTAGTTATATGCATTCACCATTTTGATCAGTTTTCCCAAACGTCTCCAATTAGGATCTGTTTTCAGAATCTACCAGTTGAACAAGATGATGTACGTTTTAGCAACTGTTTTAGTAACTTTCCAACTAAAATTAACTATTTTTTTTGTGAAAGAGTGTGATATATTGACACAAAACTAAGTCATTACCAATAGGAAATATTATTTTGTATGCAATCACTAGCTCCATCCCTGATACCATCTCTCGTACTTAGGTGTTTAACATCAAAACTAAAAACAATACAGTATAAGTGGGCATATATGTTATTGTTATGTTATTTCTGAGTGCCTTGAATTGATCGTAAGTAGGCTTCTAGGATCCAGTTGAAGTATTATTATTATTATTAATATTATAATTGTTATTATTACTATTATTATCATGTTATAATGTCCGCATTGAAGCAGCCGGTTATGATTTTAGTTCCATTTCACACAAGAGGTAACATCTAATTTGGGGCCAACATAACGGTGAACTGCAATCTAAACTACTTTTACTCAATGATTTTTACTGCACTAGCTATCGATATCAAATCGGGATTTACTCGGAATTTATACAGTCTACAGAGAACCCATTTGTTTGTCAAAAGTTGATCGAAGAATTCTAAGCATTCATTACAACATAGCTATAATAAATAATAAATAAATATTTCTATAGCGCTTACATTATTAAAAATATTCTAAAGCGCTTAACATGAAAAATGTACTAGTTTAAAAACGATAGAATATATATTGTCTAAAAAAAGGATTAAAAAGCTAGTTTAAAATAGTGAGTTTTAAGTTTAGCCTTAAAAATGTCTATCGACGAGCACGATTTGATCTCGGCTGGCAAGGAGTTCCATACCCTTGGGCCGGCAAACAGCAAATGACCGGTCCCCAAAGGTTTTACGTTTGGTTTGAGGAACTTGAAAGTAACACTTGTACTACGCACTCTCATAAATTATTTGATGCTTTTAGATTTGTTCTCAAACTCATTAATTATTCATGCAGTAAACAACCAATAATAAACGACTATTTGGGTCAGGCGGATGAATCTTGATACCCAATGGAACACCAGATGAAACACAACCCATGTTATATCTGAGATCAAACACGGTTTTTCATCTGAGATCAAACACTTGCATTTTAATGAGATGTTTTAATCATTAATACAACTCATAAAAACAATGAACTCTTACCAACAACAATTCTCAAACATGCGATTAAAAACCTTGATTTAAGTATTTACAAAATAAGTAAATACTTGTTTTGAAAGTCAGTAAGTATATGCTAATAAAAAAAAAAAATCAGAGCTCTAGTTGGGAATCGAACCCAAGACCTCCTGTATCCCAGGCGGATGCCCTGCCATTGAGCTACAAGAGCTTCTACTGGTGAGAGAGGTCATTTAATGATATAATGTCCACAAATCAGCTTAGACCTCCCGTATCCCAAGCGTATGCTCTACCACTGAGCTACAAGAGCTTCTACTGGTGAGCGAGATCATTTAATGATATAATGTCCACAAACCAGCTTCCCATTGGGTTACTGTCACAATGATAACAATACTTCGCGCCTCTGGACTTCATTATTTTCTCAGTGTTTGGAACGGGTGATCAAGCTCGTTCTTGATATGTTACTTCTATCTTTTCTTAGATTCCCATGTGAACTATTTCTTCCTTGACAAAGACTAACAAGCTCGAATTTTGCTCAATTTTCAGACGGAAATTATTGGATTTACACTAAGTGGTCGCATCGTGACGCATCCCACCAGTTAGATGGCAACTAAAGCCAACCTGTTTGTAAGCCAGATGGATGGGCAATAAACGGGAGCTGACGCTTAAAGAAACAAAACAGTTGCAAAGGAGTGCGAACGTATAGCCAAAGCCGGAGACTTAGTTTTCAAGTCAGCGGATACTTCCTGTAGCAATATTTTATCATACAAAATATTTATAAGAAACATTATGTACATAATAGAAAGCAAGTACGAGGTCATATTATTTATCATCAGAGAGAAGAGAAAACTTTTACTTACTGTTGAAAACTAGAAGTATTTAAAACCTGTTCAACTGCAGAGTAAAGGACGCTATTCTGAAGAGCTGATACTTATTGCTGCTCTTGTCTTTGAATATATTGAGGGTTGAATTATTAAAATTATATTTCTGTTTGAGAGGACAGATGATAGACCGTATTTGTGTTAAAGTAGAGGGGACAGATGATATGTATGTAGATACAAATTTAGAATATGTCAAGTTGGAAACGCAAATAAAACATCCATTAAAGCACTCCGAAAGTCTATGCATGCAATGAATGATATCAAGAATGCGTTTAGAAACAACAAAAAGACCATTCACAAAATTCCTTTTAAGCGATTGAAACAAAGTCTTAGTTACAATTTGCAATTAAGAGTTTGTAGGAATGATATGGGACAATAAAACAGCATGTTAATCTGATAAAAAAAAATCATCGATACTCAAATAAAAATACCTTTAGATACATCAATAATCGCTGTAATTAGTGTTGGCCATGGGAAGGTTAGGGTTACTTTTTTTAAGGCTGATAATTTCGTCAGCTCATGCATTTGGAATCAGTGGAAACCGATGGTGCGACGTTTACCCCCTCCTTTTGTCAGTGCGTAAAGGGGGCACAATTGGCACAGTGGTAAAAGGTCTGTAAAATGAATACCAGCTGCTGCTGGGGTTGAACCTACAACGGATTCGTGTATCGTCCAGGGGGAGTCAATGACTCTCATCCGCTCAACACTACAGAAACCGGAAATAAGCACTGCCGCCTACAATGAGTAGAAAGCGGTTAGCTGTTTACCTCACAAACGGGCTTGCGATTCACCACCAGCTGGTTTCTCCGTTGCCTAGGATGTTTTTCTACGTTACTAAAAGCTGCTTCCTGCTTTCTGGGTTGCACGTGAACATTTCGTGACGCGCGAAAACTTGATCACTTCACTGAACGGACTATTTTCTTAGTTCACATGAATGTTAGTGCAAGCGACTCTGCAGCTATATTTGAACTGCAAGTAAGTGAAGAAAAGTTTAATGTTGAGAACCGATTGAGTGAAACATGAGCCGAGGTAACACGTGCCGTTTTACCAACGGGTTAGCGGCTTCTACCCATGGGCAAAAAAAAAATATGTGCGTAACCGCCTTCTCCGAGGCTAAATTACATTCAGGTAGTTTCTATAGATACATCAAAGAGAACAAAGAAATAACCCATGACAGTAGTCGAACCGAACTAGTATGGTTAATAGCAACCCGGCGGACTTAGCCAATCACGTAGCAGGAAAAAGTCAATACGTGTTTACGCGTTGACACCATGACAGAAATGTTTCCGTCTATTGCTCCTAACGCTCAGAGCAAGATGTCAGGATTTCATGCTTCGCTGCGAGTAGTGGTTTTGTCCAAGTTTATACAAGCACAAGCCCAATAGTTTATTGCGCACCTCTCTAAATTTTATTCAATATAAATATTATATAATTAAAAACCTGTGTAAAATAAATCGACAACCAGATCCTAAATTTATGTTTAAACGAATATTAAAAGCAGGAATTGTTTTACACGGAAATTTTAAAATACCTCAAACATTTCAATTTTCTTGGGACTTGCTCCAAAAGATTGGTTTTGAAAAGAAACGGCTTCACGGCTTCAATGGGTATTGTGCTTATTGTGGCGTAGGAATGCCCAGCACTGATTGATTAACTGATTGTTTTTAGATCTTTCTCCATTACTTTGGAAAACAATTGAACATCAATCTAAAAAAAAGCGGACTACGCTAGTCGTTAGTCTTCTATCAAGTGAATTCAACCATTGGCCTCTAGCTTAAAAAGTTTACTTTTGATACAAAAACAATCAAACTGGTACGTAATTTGTAGCGACCAAAACACGACTTGCAAAGGTCGTGTCAAGAAAGACCACCTTAGGTTACTGACGACACGTGTAACGGGCTCACCACAGGTAAAGTGCAGCCCAAGATGAACCCAAACCAAGCCAGTTACCCATGGGACCCAACCCGAGGCGTAGTGTAACCATTGCTATTTTCCAATATTGCTTGGTTATTTTTATGGTTATTAAAATTATTAAGTTTTAAATCTTTTAATTATTTTGTATATGAAATAGTTGTGAACAGCATTTGACGCTGTCTTGTGCAGTAGTTGATGACTCGATCTTTTTTTACTGAATTCATTGTTGTTTGTGAATGTTGTGTGAAAAACATATGACAATATACTTGTTGACTTTCACTTTGCGCGAGAGTACATTAATGGATCCTCAGTTGTGATGTCGCCCTCGGGGTGAATTGTTGTGTATATATTTAATATGTCTTTCGCTAGATGTTTAACGCTCGGTAGCGGGTTAATATTTACGCCACAGAAAGTTGCTGGTCCCGAGGTATTGAATACTGTCACCAAAGTCTGTGGCCCTGCATTGAGAAGCACATACCCGAGGAAGATGAAGTTCCCCTCAAACTATCTAACCCACATCGCACTGAAACTAATTCAAAATCATTGAAAGCTAGAATGGAAAGAGCCTGCGTCAAGGATCCTACTGCTTACTACCATTCGTTTTTTTACATTTTTCCTTTTCAACTCCATTAATTCTGTTCCAGAATTTGTCGTGGAACTCAAAGAAGATATGGATTTAAGTTTTCAGAGGCACAAAGTTACGTTTATGACAATCCCCTGTGCGTATGATGGGAGTCTGGATGGCGTACATCATCTCCAGAATTGAATCCCTATAGGAAGGCATTACATAAATCTTGCCTCCCCGGGGATTAAAAATCGGCAAACCAAAGGCAGAGGTAATTAATGCAGTGCAAACAATCTCTTGTAATCACTATTGACAACTGTGGACTGAGGAGTGCTCTACCATTTACATCACTTGGTGGCAGTTTATATTATCATACGTTGCTGCCCTCGACTCTGCAATTCGTTGTGTAGTTCGTGGTGCAACAGCTTTTAACTCGTTCGATCTTGGTCCTGTTACAGGAGAGGACTTTCCCTACCAAAAAAGCTAACCGTGTCATCCTCCTCTACGGATCCGAAACATATAGTCAACACTACGCTATACCTCGCATTATACGCCTACATGAAGTGTTTTACCAAGTTGTCCAAATTCTCTTAGGGAGATTTTGATTGTCTAGTAGTAGTAGTAGCGTAAGACAGGATTGAGCGAACTTTTTTGTTTTTGTTTTTGTTTTCAAAAAAAAAATTTGAAACCCTAGGTGGAAGTTAAAAGCTTAGAGAAAATCAGACAACTGGAGATGACACTGTTTTGCATTATTTTCAGGAAAACATTTACCGCCCCGAGTCAAGAAGCAAACCCAGGACTTACGCGGTCACATAAAACAACAGTGAGTCTGGTAACGAACAGTAGTGTTGCTAAATAGAGAAAGGAATTTTCCCACTTTACGTTTCTTACAATGGAAACTTTTAAAAACAAAAGAGTGCTTTAACAAAAATTAATTATATCTAAACATCTTTTTCCTCTTATTCATACGATACTGACCGGTAAAGCAGACCATTACAAACAGAAAATACTAAAACGATTCTTTACTAACTTTTCTCACTGAAAAACTTTCTTGTCTTATTGTTAAATATTTGCAACAACTAAAATTAAACTTTTTTTTATAAATTACGTTGACAGCTTGGTATTTTCATCCCCTGAAGGAGATAATTGAACCATAAAGTAATTTATTTGTTGATACTTTGACAAACTCTACCCCTGGTTTGGTTGACGTCAGTTATACAACTGCTAAGCTTTTAAACTTTGTTCAATTTCTATATCAAATTGTCGAGCAACCTTCGAGGTTATAACTTTTGTTCAATTTCGAGGAACTTTGATTTCGTTGTGCATATCAACAGTCTCAATGTCAACACTGTGTAGGATTATTATTTTGTTATACTTCGTTAAAGGAATCATGATTTGCTTTATAACTTTGTGATCAAGCTGCCAAGGACTTTATTGCAATGTGAAACTGTGAATTTTAAAATGAGTTCAGTATATTTGACCGGTTCAAAAGATAATCAGTTTACAATAATAGTTTATTATGTAATATTATCCAATATATTTTCTATATATTATAGTTATCCCATATATTATACTTATAAGATAATTCAGTTATACCGTAATTCAAAATTGTTCAGTTTTTCCCACGGTTAAAATGAACAGGTTCTAACACGTTCCAGATTTGTTTACATAATTGAACAAAGGTTAAACGTCACACAATGCACTTTTCCTGAGGGGCGCCATTGTTTGTTTTAAATTGAAATGTGCATTTAAAGTATAGCAAAACTATAATACCCAATGTTTTTACCCAAGCTGATTATTCTGAGATTTCCTGAAACAGTAAGACTAAGAATTCCTTTCTCTCGTATTAGAATTATTTCCTATTTATTTGTCTAACCCTGAATCAAAACCGATCCCAGAATTTGTGTGTATATAAAAAAACAGAACCCGCGCGGTTACATAAAACAACAGTGAGTCTGGTCACTAACAGTGTTGTTGCTAAATAGAGAAAGGAATTTTCCCATTTACGTCGTTTACAGTTGACACTTTTAAAAACAAAAGAGTGCTTTAACAAAATTAATTATATTTAAGATCTTCTTCCTCTTATTTATACTATACTGACCGGTAAAGCAGACCATTCCAAACAGAAAATACTAAAACGATTCTTTACTAACTTTTCTCTCTAGTACTGAAAAACTTTCTTGTCTTATTGTTAAATATTTGCAACAACTAAAATTAAGCTTTTTTTATAAATTACGTTGATAGCCCGGTATTTACATCCCCTGAAGGGGATAATTGAACCATAAAGTACTTTATTATAATAGTTTGACAATCCCTACGCCTGGTTTGGTTGACAACAGTTCTGCAACTGTCGGCAAACGTTTAAACTACGCTCAATTTCTTCCAAACTATTAAGCGACTTTTAAGGTTATAAATTTGGTTCAGTTTCGAGGAAAGATGTTTTTGATGTCACATTAAGACTTTCAATCTCAACACTGAGTAGGATTATGGATTATTTTACTTCGTTAAAGGAACCACGATTTGCTTAACATCGTTGTGATCAAGTTGTCAAGGACTTCAAAGCCATGTGAAATAGTAAGTTTTTATTAAGCCAGTACTAAAGAAAATAATAATAATATATTATGCGATATTTGGTCAGTATACATCTATTTATTTATTATATATATAAGATAAATCTGTTATACCGTAATTTCAAAATTGTTCAGTTTTTCTCACGGATAAAATTAAATCAGTTCTAACACTTTTCAGTTTTGTTTATATCATAGAACAAAGGTTTAACATCAAACAATGCAAACAAACTGAAACTTTGAGCCACCATTGTTTGTCATTGATTCAAATATGCATTTAAAGTATGGTAGACTCAACTATATAATATCAAAGCTTAAACCAAAGAAATGAATTAAGTCAACGCTATGCAATTCGGTCAGCAGCCTGCAACGTGGCAATTTTGATAAAACTATATCTATACTAAATGTCTCGCTAGAATGATCAATATTATCAAACTCACTAATATTGGTCCTTTTAAGACAATCTTTATTAAATTTGAACTTGCTTCCTATCTCCTTTGGTTTTCAGTCATAAAAAGTTAATAATGAATAAATGAGTGAATAAATAAATAAATAAAACTTCTACCGACAAGATGTATTTAAAAAAGTGTGACAATAATTGATACGTGTTATACAGACCAAAATCCAATGACAAGGGCATACGAATATTTCAAACGAAACAATCTAGACGGGTCTTTGTCAATTGAAGAAACTAGCTTTTACAAAACATATCTAATTATATATAATTGAACCAACAAACTTTTCCTAAACAAATCCAAATGATAATCAAAATAGAATTAATTTCGATATTTTTCTCGAGTTGGGAAGTTTTAAAAGATTACCATTAAAGTCTCTTTCGAAACAAGTTGAAATGTTTTATCAGCTAGTACGTTTTTCATTTTGAAATTTTAATTCTGCCAACCCTCTCGAAATAATTCCAACGAGAAGTTGAAAACACGACAACCGCTTGACCAATTCAATTACATATTTTTTATATTTTAAGCCAAGGTAGAAACCATGACTACAACAAGTTGTACCGTAAGTTTGCAGCAATAGTCTACAGTGTCCTTTTTTATATTGATATGTGACATTTATCATAGGAAACAAATACAGAGCATGTTGGAGTTAAACTAAAAGCAGTAAATAGATCTCATGTTGTCAACCAACAGGCTAACCTATAACAGTATAAAAATGATAGGTAAATTAAGATGTACTTACGATTACCCTTCCAATTTAAAATTAAAGAAGTATTTTATTAAACACATAGCAACTGATGCATAACTCACAGATGTTTGGAAACGTTGATCAAGCTCTTTATTTAATTCTGTGGCCTTTTCACGGCAATATCTCTGTAGCGTGTAGTTTAACTGGATATTTGTTTGTTCCGTTGTCCATTGTGTAACTAGCACGACATCTAAAGATGTATTTCCACATTGGAACTTTTTCTTATACATCTTCCATCTTTCGCTCATTGATAGAAAGTCAAAGTAATTGATTTGTCACCTTTTCCTATAAAACTTGGGACTCTTTCGCTTCAGTGCCTTTTGAGACTGACAAAATCCAAGATATGTATTTCTCGTTTTGTCTGACATCTGTTGATAATAGTTACAATGGAACGAAGGGAAGATAGACCAAATCTATCTCATTTTATCACGCTAAAATTACGAATATTAATTTGCAAGTGATTGGATGAGAATTTATTTTGGCTCTATTCTATTGGATGTTTTATCAATCGAAGTCAATAGGACCAAACAGGTGTAATTCAAAATGGCAGCCACGTTTGTTATAAAGAATGGAAGGTGTTTCAACACTAAAGCTACAAACATCTACATATTTTCTTTGCCTATACCCTATGCCGCTAAAACAACAGGTAAAAATTAGAGTATTTTGAAATTCTTCAATCTTTCAGACATATTTTCAGGCCCAAATCAGCCATTCGAAAGTTTCCAATCAGAAAAGACACCTGCGGAAAGTATGTTTGCGGGGCGTTTAGAAACGAATTTCATTATTCATAGCATACATTCGTATATGTACGGACTACCAGCGAAAACCTTTCACTAATAGGAAGTATACAACAACCAGACTAGAGGTAGGAAATCAATTACAGACTAGGCAAATAAAACTACAAGGGTAAGGCGATCCACTATGGCCACGTGTTTCAGTGTTTGCATTGTATCACCCGTAAATGTAATACCAACCGTAAATGTAATACCAACCGTAAATGTAATACCAATCAACCGTAAATGTA
>JAOCPT020417364.1:0-13202 GCA_026546935.2 Palythoa grandiflora | reverse complement strand
CGGTTTGCGCTTGGCGAAGCCAAACGCAAACCGCAATCGCGAGCTTCGCCCCATCAGCAATGGCGGCTCGTGCAAGGGCTGCTATGCTCTCTCGGCTACGGCAGAGCCGAGAGAGGCCGAGGCCATGGCCGTGGCCGAAGCAAAGCGAAGCAAAGCGCTCAAGCGCAAGCTCAAGCTCGGGAGCAGCCCTTAGGGCTGCCGTTCGGCCCGTCCGCGCACAGCGCGGACCAGGCGGAAAGCTCTGGGCAGCTTTAGCTGCCCAGCCGAAGGGCGTAGCGCTCGGCGCTCGGCTCTCGGCGGAGCCGAGAGAGCACCAGCCGCTAGCGAGAGCGCAGCAGCTAAAGCTGATCTCGCGCAGCGAAGCAGCAGCTAAAGCTGCCATTGTTATGGCCCGCGGACGCGCCCGGCCGGGTCGAGCCGCGGTCTCGACATCTGCGCCCACGGACGCGACGAAGGGTCCGTAAGCAATGGCGCTAGACTGTCCGCGCGCACGCGCGGACAGAAGCGCCCCGGGGCTAGGCTTGCAGCTCCCAGCTTCACTACGTTCAGCCCTCCGCCGCGGCAGCCGCCCAGCGATGCTATAGCGATGCTGCCCCCGGGGGCAGGCTGCTTAGAGCCTAGCGAGCTGCTAAGGGAAATGCAGCGTCCGCTCTCGGAAATGCGGTCGCAATCCTCGCAGATGTGCCCAGGGTCTACAACAGCGTTTCCCGAAGGGCCATTACAGATGTGCGAGGGAACGCTGCCTAACACTTTATGCCTTATGACATCTGCGCCGTTGGGGGCGCCAAGGGCGAGGGCCCCGGTCGCGATATTTCGCCCGACCCGGGACCCGCGCTTTCTGTGGCGAAGCCACAGACGGACCATGCTGCGGTTGGTAATCAATGTGTGCGAAGAGCGAACCTGGCGCTTGCTAGCGACCCTGCGGCTCGGGCCCTTGGCGCGCTTCGCGCCCCCGCATAATATGTCAGCCCCAGGCTGCTTCCCCGGGGCGGAAGTCTCAGCTCCCGAGCGTCGACCGAGGACCGAGGAGCATCACTACGTTCGATGCCCTGCCCGGCGAGGGGAGCAGCTTTAGCTGCTCCCCGCTAAATAGCTAAAGCTATCCTTCTGTGGCAGCATTGCTTTAGCAATGCTGGCGCGAGCTAGCGCTGCCGCTCGCCCAGCGTAGCTGGGCGAGATCCCGAGCTTGGGGGCAGCGCGTAGACATGTGCTGCCCTCGGGTCAAAATGTCACCCCGGGAGAACATTTTAGCGAGCTGCTCAGCGCAGCTGCGCGAGCGCTGCTAAAGCAGCCGCTGCGAGGGAGCTTGCATATGCATGTGAGCTCTCGCGATCCTTCGGGCCGAAAGCTCCCTTGGCGTCGCGAGCGCTAGGGTGCTATTAGCCCCCGGGTCGAAGGCTCGGGGACATAATGTGTCCCCTCGCGCTTGGCGGCTTCGCCGCCAAGCGCGATATCGCGAAGGTTCGCTTCAGGTTCGCTTCAGGTTCGCTTCAGGTTCGCTTCAGGTTCGCTTCAGGTTCGCTTCAGGTTCGCTTCGCTCACCCCTGGGCTGCCCCAGCGCTGCGCCCCAGCGCTGCGCCCCAGCGCTGCGCCCCAGCGCTGCGCCCCAGCGCTGCGCCCCAGCGCTGCCCAGCCCCAAGCGCCATCGTGAGCTTGCTTGCATCGCGAGCTGCACAGCGGCAGCATAGCGAAGCTATCCTGCGCTACGGTCGTCTGCCCTGCTAAGTCGCGGGCAGCGCGAAATTAATGACAGCGCAGCCATGTCTGCGACCCTCGCCCAATGGGAGCAGCTGAAGCTGCCCTCAGGGAAGCGCGGGAGCTGCAAGCTCGCGGCAGCGGCATCGCTGCGCTATGATCAGATAAGCTCTTGATTGCTTCAGCAAATTAAGGTCAGCCCTCACCGGGGAAATTGTTTAGGATATGTTTGATGGAGAGCCGGATGATGGGAAACTGTCACGTCCGGTTCGGAGGAGTTTATTGAGTGTGGATTGAGCCCCTAACAGGATTGAGCGATGCCCGACCGCGGCGGCAAAAGTGAACCTGGCCCTAAAGGGCCAGCCGGCAAGCACCCCGCCGCGCAGCATTGCTAAAGCAATGCTGGGATGCTTCGCCCCCGGGGCCGCCGCGGCAGGGGGCGACATCTATTGCTTCGCGGAAATTGCCGACACCAAAGCGCGAGATGATCGGCCCCGCCGCTGGGTGGGTGCTAAGAGCTAGCTGCCGCGCTAAGGACCGCCCGAACCGCGATAGCGCGATAGCTGCCCGCCTCCCGGGGCTGACCGCCGGGCAGCTCCCAGATGTCACGAATATCCGACCGCCCTTGGGGCAAAATGTCATTTACCGCCCAGGGCAGCAGCTTTAGCTGCTGCTCGAGCGATTTCGCTATGCTGTTCCCCCAGGGTGGCTGCGGTTTCGCGATGCAATAATGTGTTCCCCCCGGGGGAGCGCTCTGGCATAACAATGGGGGTAAAACAGGTGTCGGGGGGGCATTAACAGGTGTCCCCACACCTGTTGTAGACCCCGGGATATCTGCTTTAGCAGCGATTGGGGGGTGGCAGATGACATGATTTAGCAGTTCCCTGGGGAGGGGTGTAGAAAAGATGAACCCTGGGCGATCGACCCCGGCCCCCCCTTTTTCCGCCCCCGGGGTAATTTGGATTATTTCGGATGCCCGCAGCTTTATTTCGCTACGCTCAATCATAGCGACCGGCGCAGCGACCGCTCCCGATGCTAAGATGTCCCGGGGGGTCGGAGCTCGCGCTTTAGCGCGAGGGCGAGGGAGCTGCCGTGACATCTTGACCGATCGGGCGACATATGAGCGAACATCGTGAACTTGCTGCCGTCATTTTGAGAGCATCACCAGTTCGATGACATTTCGCCCCGAGCCGCGCCAGCGCCACCGACATTGACGTGTCCGACCCCCGAACGCCAACCGTAAGTTACGTAAGCAGCATTTCGCTCACGCTATGCTCGCACATAAGCTTTTCCCTCGCGATGCTTGGGAAATCCTCAATCCTTTAGCGCGAGCACCGAACTTCGCGATGGCTGACATCTGGAATGAGACCCCGGGCAGGCTGCTGATAGTAGTGCCCGGCAAACAGTATGCCCGGGGTCATTTTTTTGCAGCGCCAAAATGTTACGGACATCGAATTTAGGCCACCGCGCGCGCAGGGCAGCTTTAGATGTCTGCGACCCTCGCCCAATGCATTTTCATTGGGTCGACAGCTGCGTAGGCTCCCGCGCTCCCGCTTTAGGGGGGAGCTGCGCTGCGGGAAGGCAGCGTTCGCTAAGCTTCTCGCGCTTGGCTTCGCCAAGCGCGAGCAGCGAGCGATCGGGGAGCGCAGCGAGCTACGCTCGCTGCGCACCTTCGGGAGCTGCTGGGCCAAGGGCGCTAGACTGTCCGCGCGCACGCGCGGACAGAAGCGAGCGATAGCGAGCTTACGCGCTGTGCTCAATCCTGCTAAGGGCCGTGTCTTCTTGCAGCGAGAACCTGCCCAGCTTCACCGGGCAGAACAATGTGCGAAAAGATTCCGCCGGCTAAGCGCGGCTAAAGCTGCCGATCCAGTCATAATGACCTTGGACATCTGCGCCAAAATGTGCCCACATTGTTCTACCCCGAAAGCAGCCCCGCTATCTTCCGACCACCGGGAGGACCGCGGCGACAGGGGAGGTGTTCTTAGGTCGGGCTGCCACACCGATGTCCCCAACCGCTCAGGGAAATCTGGGAAATGCAACCTCCCGGGCTCCCAGGACCGAGCATGATTGAGCGTAGCGAAATGGGCCCTTGGCTCAGAGTTTCGGCTCCCCCAGGGTCGGAGGCTCTTAGCCCCCGAAAATCTTCTGACCCCCCGGGGGCTAATGCATCCTATGCAGCTGCTAAAGCAGCCCTGGCAGCCGCGCCAGAGCTGCCTGCAAGCTCGCTAAAGCTGCTAATAAACAAAGCCCAAGCTCGCTATCGCTCGCTGGTGCTGCTCGCGGTGAGGCTGCGAGCAGCGCTGGCGCGAAGCGCCGTACATTGCCATCGAGGGCTGCTCGCAGCCTCACCGCGAGCAGCTCTGCTCAGGGTGCTATTAGCCCCCGGGTCGAAGGCTCGGGGGCTAAAAAGCTCGCTGGTGCTCTCTCGGCTGGTGCTCGCCGAGAGCGGAAGGCTGCTAGCTGCTAACTGGCAGCCGACCGCTTTAGCGGGAGGCTGCTTGCTGCTTAAGGCTGCTAGCTGCTCCGAGGATCGCAGCATGAGGATGCTGAGGGTAGCTTTAGCTACGCTGGGGTAAAATGTGCAACCTAGGGACACACATTGATTACCAACCCCAGCGTTTCCCGAAGGGCCATTACAGATGTGCGAGGGAACGCTGCCTTAGCTGGGTTGGACGTCGGCCCGGGGGCTAGAAGCACCATAGCTGGGCTGCTTTAGCAGCGGTCTTCTTGCCCCGCGCCAGCGCGGCCACATTGGAGGCTCGGGAGACGCACCAATTGAGCGAACCTGGGTCGGCGACCTTTCGCGATGCGGCATGAGCGTAGCGAATCTGGGGCCGACATTCGGGGCGCACCGCACCATGGCAATGGCCGAGGACCGAGGGCCCGAGCGCTGCTCTGCTTTAGCGTAAAGCAGCGCTGGGGCGGAAGGCCCTGCCGTCGCTCGCTAGCGTAAAGCAGCCCTGGGGCGGAAGGCCCTGCCGTCGCGACCTTGGCCCAGCAGCTCCCGAAGGGAGCAGCAAAGAAGAGCAGAGCAGCGCGAGCGCAAAAAGGCTGCTTTAGCAGCGCTGCGCTCCCTATCGCTCGCTCCTACGGCTGCCGCCTCGCGAGCTCCTAACGGGCGCTGATGCCTGCGCGAGCTCGCTGCAAGCTCGCACACCCTGGCCCTCGCTCATTTTCCCGCCGACCGGGTTGCACATTATATGCATAGCTGCGCGTATCGTCCCCGGGGCAGAACAATGTACTGCCAACAATGTCGCGATGACCACCCTTAAACCAGTGACCGGGGGCAGCGGTACGCTGCGAACCATCGCATTGTTATATCCCGAAGGGAAACCTCGCGATCGCAGCTTTAGCTGCCGGTACATTGTTCTAACCAGGGGCAGCCCGAGGGTGCTCTAGCGACATTTAAGCGAGAGAGCTGCCTCGAGCTTCGATAAATGCTCGAAGCCTACGCCAAGGGCGAGATGGTTGCTTTAGCATTTCGCTGGTCCGACCTCGCGCCGCCGGTCATTGGCTCTCGCCCCGAGCGGTGAGCGTAGCGAACCTAGCTGGACTAGCCCGGGAGCCCCCGATCGCCAAGGGCAAGGATCCGTCTGTGGCTTCGCCACAGAAATCCGCTCGCGCTAAAGCGCGAGGATCCGTCTGTGGCTTCGCCACAGAAATCCGCTCGCGCTAAAGCGCGAGAGCTCCCGAGGATCGCAGCATGAGGGCAGACGACCGTAGGGAGGCTGCTAAGCCGCTAGCTGCGGATTGCGGAACCGACGTCCAACCCGGGCGCTGGGGTTGGTAATCAATGTGTGCATTGTTATGCCCGAGCGCTTGGTCCTCGCTAGCGGCGACCCGCGGACAACCGGTGTAGAAAGAACCGCGAAGATTCGCGAGGGTCAGCGAGCTTCTAAAGCAGCGCATTGTTATGCCCGAGCGCTTGGAGCAGGGTCGCTGCCAACGGGATACGGGCGGTCGACCCTAAAGGAGCGAGCGTCTTTATGTTTCCCCGGGTCGCACATTATACATGATACATGATACATTATACATTATACATTATACATTATTTAGCTCCCCAGCGCGCTCTGCGAACCTGAAGCGAACCTTCGCGAGCTTGCGAGAAGCTGCAGGGGCGCTGTCTCAGCAATGGCAGCCGCGTCTGGCGCTTTCGCGCTGTTTAAAACAGGTGTGGACCGAGGGTCAGCGTTGGAAGGGCGAGGTCGCTCGCCCAGCGTAGCTGGGCGAGAAGCCGAGCTTGGGAGCTTCTCAGCTTCGCTCAATTGGTGCCAGGGTGGTTCGCCCTTTCAGGGCGAAGCAGCACGATGCGCTTGGAGCTTGCATATGCGAGCACAGCGTTAGCTGCTAAAGCAGCCGTCGCGACCTTGGCGAACAAGGCGCTGGCGAAGATGAGCCAGGGCAGCGAGCTTTAGCGAGCTGCTAGGAGGGAGGCTGCGCATCTTGGCTGCCCGCGAGGAGCGAGCGTTAGCGAGCTTGGCGCTTGCGGCTGAGCAGCAGAGCTGCCCTGTGCGGCGCAGACGAGCTTCGAGGCAGCGCGAACGCAGCAGCTCGCTAAAGCTAGCAGTCGAGCTCCCTGTCGGTCGCTCCTACAATGGTACGCCTGCGCCTCCCGCTAAAGCGGGAGCAGGCAGCCTGAAGTCTGCCCTCGCGATGGTCCTTTCGCCCTTTAGGGCGAATAGGCTGCTCGCGCTAAAGAGCAGCCAAGCAACGGCTGCTTTAGCAGCGAGGATAGCTTTAGCTATGGTGGCGTTTATAAATGTAACCCCCCTGCGCGGCGGGGTGCTTGCCGGCAAGGGCAGCGAGCAGCCTCACCGCTCGCTGCGCTCGCTCATGCTGACGGTCGGTCCTCCCACGACCGATAAGCTTAGCGCTGTGCTCGGTCCTGCACTGGTTTACGGGCTGCCCTCGCGAGGCAGCGCTCGAGCCGGCAGCTAAAATGTTCTTTAGCAGCGTGCGGATGGCAGCTCCTGCGACCGCGGACACATTATGTCCCCGGGAGCGACATGTGGGCTATCGGTCGCTAGTGTCTGCCCTCTCAGTCATTTGGCATCGGCAGCGCTGCGCTGCGGGCAGCTCGCGCAGCGAAGCTGCGCGAGAAGCGACCGATAGGGAGCTTCAAGGATTGCGACCGCGCATGATTCGAGGCCCGAGAGCGAGATGTCCCTCGCGACTCCATTTTTATGCCCTCTCAAGCCAAGGGCCGGGGTTTCTCCCTATGGTCGGCAACCATTTCGCTTCGCTCAATCCTAGGGCGTCCAGAGGATTGATCGGCCGGGCCGGGGGCATAACAATGCGCATAGCTAAAGCAAGATGTTACGGGGGGCTAGGCTGCTCTAGAGGAGCATTAACAGGTGTCCCGAAGGGCATTCCAGATGTGAACTCGCAGCGAACTGGCATACGAGCATCGCGTAATGTGCGACCTGGGTAGGAAGACCTCCCTGGCTGGGCAATAGGCCGGTGGGGTAGAACAAATGGCTCAGGGCATCGAACTGGTGATGCTAAGCGCCTTACCCTAAAGGCTGTTCCCCTGGCTAGAACAATGTACCAGCCGAATGACCATCGCGCAGCTTCTCGCAAGCTCGAAGCCCTCGCCCCCGTAGGGGGAACGAGCATCGCAGCATGAGCTGCACCGCGGTCGGCGGCGAGCACATAATGTCGTCCCCTGGCAGCTCTCGGCGGCGGGTCGCGCAGCGGTCGAGAGCACCATTGTTCTCGGGGTTCTTTCGCCCTAAAGGGCGAAGGAACGCTGCCTTTGAGCGAGGATCGCAGCATGTGAGCTTCCCTCCCGCAAGCTGCCCAGGGCACTTCTGTGGCGAAGCCACAGACGGTCCGTAAGCAATGAGCGAGCGGGGGCTAGGGTCCGACCCGCAGCTTCGCTGCGCGATCGTCCGATAGCCCCCGGGAGCGATCTAGTCCAGCAAGCTGGACTAGCGTACCGTGACATCTTGGCACCCTTACGGGGCTTTGCTTAAATAATGCAGCAAAGCGAAATGATAATGCGGGCGCGAGGGCAGCACATGTACAGCGGGGCAGCGCTGCGCAGCCCCAGCCCAAAGGGCAGCCTCGCTCTCTCGGCTCTGCCGTGCACCAGCCGAGAGAGCGAGCCTGCTCTGCTCGCGAGCTTAGTTGCAGCTCGCTAACTGCCCTTAAGCAATGCACCAATTGAGCTCATTCGCTAGGTTCGCTACGCAAGCTCGCTATCGCTCGCTGCTCTCGGCACAGCCACTGCCACTGCCTCTGCCGTGCACCGCACTGCACCGCGCCTGCACCGCGCCTGCACCGCGCCTAGCCGAGAGATCTTCTTAGCATCGCGAGGGCTTCGACCACCGGGAGAAGCTTAGGGCTTTGCTTATTAGCAGCTTCAGCGAGCTTACACCAATTGAGCTCCCGCCGCGGGTCGCGCTCCCGAGGGCTTCGAGCTTGCGAGAAGCTGCTTGCTTGCGGTGGGCAACATCTTTGATGGCCGGGGGGACATTGAGCGCCGCCGCGCCAGCGATGCCTAGAGGAGCGAACGTAGTGAGCTTGCGATAGCGAGCGCTTTGCTTCGCTTTGCTTCGGCCTCGGCCTCTTGGGAGGTCTTCTTAGCTGCCAGAAGCAGAAGCTTCTCGGTCGCTGTGGTCGCTCCTCGGTCCTCGCTCCTGCTAGCTGCTCACCCGGTCGGACATCCAGGGCAGCGAGCAGCCTCACCGCTCGCTGCTAGGCTGCTCCCTCGCGAATCTTCGCAGGATCCCGATGCTCTCCCATGAGGTGCGCAAGCTCGCGCACCCTAAAAACGCACATCTGTAATGGCCCCCGGGGCCGCAGGCAGCGTTCCCTCCCTCGCAGACTGTTATTGTTATGCCCGCTTTAGCGGGCATAACAATGAGGTGATCTCGCCGGCGAGGATTGCGACCGCATTTGCGAAGGAGCTCAATTGGTGCATTGCTTACGGCGGGTCCCGCGGGCCAGGGGGAGCTCTTTTTGCGATGCTCGCTGGTTCGCTTGCAAGCTGCTTTAGCGAAGCTCGGGAGGATGCTAAGAGCTTTGCGAACCTTGTAGATGCTAGCCCTTTAGAGCTGCAGCTAAAGCTGCAGCCGTAAATGCTTCGGATGTTACGGGGGGAAATGTCGTCGCTATCGCCCAGGTATTTTGCAGGGCATCGAACTGGTGATGCTTTGGGTTCCCTACGCTCACTCCTACGTTATGAGTATCGTGGTATGTTAGGAGGTGAAGATTATCGAGGTGGTTTTGATAGTTATATGATTCCGGACACCGAATTAACACCGGGTGAGTTACGCCTTTTGGAGGTGGATAATCGTTGTGTGGTGCCACGTGGTACACAACTTCGTTTTGTGATAACCTCCGGGGATGTGCTTCATAGTTGGGCTGTGCCGAGCCTAGGTCTCAAATGTGATGCAGTGCCAGGGCGGCTCAATCAAACCGCATGTTTTATCAAACGAGAAGGTTTGTTTTATGGCCAATGCAGTGAATTGTGCGGAGCAAATCATGGGTTTATGCCTATTGTTGTTGAAGCGGCCAGTCCTGTAGATTTTGCCCGTTGGGTAGCAGGGATGCAACAATAATAAAATATCGTGGCAAGAAGTATGGTGGAATACTTGAGCATCTTTGTTTTGTTTTGTTTTAGTACTGTGCTTTCTGGAGTAATATTAATGCTGGCGTTTCTTTGTGCTCCTAAAAATCCGGGAAGCGAAAAGGTGACTCCTTACGAATGTGGGTTTGATCCTTTCGATGATGCCCGCAGTCGTTTTGACATTCGTTTCTATCTGGTGGCTATATTGTTTATTATTTTTGATCTGGAAGTTACATTTCTGTTTCCATGGGCTTTGGTGTTCACTGAAATTGGTAGTTTTGGATTTTGGAGTATGTTTCTGTTCTTGTTGTTACTCACTTTTGGTTTTGTTTATGAATGGTCTAAAGGTGCTCTAAACTGGTAACGAATTTTAGCTAGATTCGGTTTGGTTTGGTGGATGTTCTTCTCGCGCTTAAAAGTCGCTAGAGGACCATCGGTGAGCTCCCCGGGCCTAGTGATGCCCGGATTAAGCTAAGAAGACCTCTCCGGCAATTTCGGCATAAATTATTTGCCGACCGTCAATCATATGTCGGGGGAGCACTTCTTTGCGGCTTTATCCCCAGCCTAGGCTCGGGCGCTCACATGCTGCGATCCTCGCGCTCCTTGCCGCGGTCGGCGGCGAAGCCTTGGGCCATCTGCGCCATTTCGCTACGCTACGCAAGCTCGCTTCAAGCTAGCAGCAGCGACCCAGGTTCGCGGTGAGGCTGCGAACCTGGCCTCGCTACATTCCGCCGAGCTCGCTATCGCTCGCGCTTGGCGAAGCCAAGCGCGACTCCCGAGGGAGCTCGAATTAGGGCAGACGACCTCGGAGCAGCAGCTGCTGCGCCGGGGGAGCAGCTCGCTAAAGCTCGCTGCCCTGCCGCTTCGCCCTAAAGGGCGAACAGCGAGCGATAGCGACCTTGGCCCAGGAGGCGGGGTTAAAAAAAGAGCCAGGGCAGACTTCAGGCTGCTCGGGGGGACATCTCGCGCCGCGAACATCCTCCCGGCGCTGCAAAAATGTTACGGCTTTAATGAAACCCCCCCTCCTGGGCCAAGGTCGCAGCTTCTCGCGTGCAGCTCGCTAAAGCTCGCTGCCCTCGCTCCACACCTGTTTTAAACAGCGCGAGCGGTAGAACAAATGGCAGGGCACATTTCATTTAATGTGTTCGATGCCCTTAGCTGCCACGCCGGGCCTAGTGATGCCGGTCGGCAAGCTCCCGAAGCGGCTGCGCGGCGCGCTGCCGGCCTCGCCGACGGCATCAGCTTGCCGACCGTCAATCATGTGCTCAGGATCGACATTGTTATGCCCCTAGGGATAAGCGACCGTAAGCTCAGGATGGCGCTCCCATTTGTTCTACCGTTCGCTCAAATGTGTCCCCGGGTCGCACATTATCATTATCATTATGACGCTGCTTGTTCTAACAGCGCGAAATGAGCTGCTCGCCCTAAGGGAGCAGCTAAGGTTCGTCCCGCGGGAGCGGCAACATATGTGCTCCCCCGGCCGAACCTTAGCTGCCCTGGGTCGCCGGCAACCTCAGCAAAATTTGCTAAGCGCGCAGCGCTAGACAAGCTCGAGGATTGAGCGCAGCGAAATGCTCGATCGCTGCCTTCGCTCACGGCGGCGGGTGCTCGCGCTGTTAGAACAATCAGCGACAGCGAGAGCAGCGCTCGCGTTGCTCGCGCTGCCCAAGATGACCACCCCTCGCGCTCCACAGCGCTCGCGCTCCAACCACCGGGAGCGAGCAGCCGCGAGGATTGCGACCGCATTTCCCACGGGAGCATGACCCTCGGGAAATCATGTTTTGCCCCGCCGCGGGCCGCGGCAGCTGCGCTGATTTCGCTAACGCTTCAGGTTCCCGAGGAGGAGCGAACATCGTGAGCTGTTGCGAACTTAGCGAAATTCGCTCACCCCTGGGCACATCCCGAGATGACACCCCGAGCACCGAAAGGCTGGTTCCCCCGTAGGGTCATGCTCGGGTCGGGGGCTCCCGGTTTACCGGGAGCCCAGATACGCTGCAGCCTTCTCAAAGGATAGCTTTAGCTATGCTCAGATACGCTGCCTGCGCGTTGTCGCGCACAGCGCGATATAGCGCTAGCCTTTCGTGCTCGCGACTACCGCGGGGAGCCTGCGCTCGCAACCTCCAATGTGCTGATATCTCGCCGCCCATGGGGCAGCTTTCGACCCCCCGAGCGGGGAGCTCGAAATCATTGCCCTAAAGGGCAAAATGTCACGGCCCTTGGCTCACCTTAGCCCCGTAGCGCCAGGGTCCGCTAGATGTCACGGCATGGTGCGCTCCCGCCGACGGCATTCGCGAATGTGTCCCCTCGGGTCAAGAAGACACCCCGGGAGATCGCTCCCGGGGGCTAGGGCGCTTGAGCCGCCCGGGGGCGGCCCAGCTTGCGGTCCCGGGCAGGCGCTAAAATTGCTGAAGCAATTGACCTGGGACCTGGTCCCCCGGTTGCGACATTTTAGCAGGTCGGCGGAAGCGGACCCAGCCTCCCGGGGGGCTGCCCGACCGGCAGCGATGCTCCCGGGGCGCGCTTCGGGCATCACCAGTTCGATGCCGTGACATCGGCCGGGGGACATACATATACGCCCAGCGCGCATCGCGCGCTGCTAGCGAAGCGGGGTCCGGGGGCTACATTTCAGCAGGGCTAATTAATGTCATCTGCCGGCTTAGCTGTTTAGCCCCCGGGAAGCTGCTCGGGCCTCGAATGCGGTCGCAATCCTTTTCGATGTCTGACCGCCCGAGAGCAGCGAGGACGGTCGGCTCGAGCTGCACGCCCGAGCGCTGCTCTGGCTTACGGGCAGCCGTACATTTTTTTTTAGGGGTTGCTTTAGCAATTGACCTGGGTCGGGTGTGTTCTTGCTCAGCGCAGCGAAAGATTTCGCTGGGGGAAATGCTGTTCGCGTCCGACCCCGGGCGAGCGCTCTGGCTAAACCAAAGAGCGCGAACAGCATTTTCCCCAGGGCGGTCGGAAGCAACGGGGAGAGATGTCATCTATTAATGAGACAGCGCATACTTGACCCCCAGCGAGCTCGCTTTTTTCCCTGGGCTGTATGATGTCGCAAATTTCGCTGCGCTCAATCCTGGTGCCGGTCGCTGGTGGCTGGCGCCGGTCAGTCTAATGCATCTGCCCTCGCTCATTCAGCTGCTAAGCGCCAACCTCGCGCAGCAAAGCTGCGCGAGCATTGCGACCGCATTTCCAGCGCCGGCGCTGGGCGGCGCAGGATAGCTTTAGCTATGCTCGCACACCTGTTGTAGACCAACCGCAGCGCGCTACGCGCGGCGCGGCGAGGACCGAGGGGAGAGCATCGCGATCCAGCAGCCTCACCGCTCGCTGCTCGCTGCTCTTTAGCGCGAGCAGCCCGGGAGGTCTTATTGGCTTGCGAGGAGCGAGCGATAGCGAGCTTGCGAACCTGAAGCGAACCTTCGCGAGCTTGCCGAGATGCTCTTTAGCGCGAGCGAGCTGCTCTGGGAAGATGAGCCAGGGTTGAGCGTAGCGAAACTGCGCTGTATGTCCGCCCACGCTCTCGGCGAAGCCGATAGAACCGAGCGATAGCTCGCTATAATTAATGCGCCGCGCACAGCGCGGACGTCGCGAGCTTCAGCTAAAGCTGCAGCCCAAGCGCAAGCGGCTGTCCGCGCTGTGCGCGAACAGACGGGCTGCTTTAGCAGCGCTACGACGCTCGTAAGCACCCGAGCACAGCGCGGCCGCTTATCGGTCGTGGGAGGAGGGCAGCGAGCTTTAGCGAGCTGCTAGGAGCGAGCGTTAGCGACCTTGGCCCAGGAGGGGGGGTTACATTTATAAACGCCAGGCGAGCTTGAGAGAGAGAGCCTCGCGCTGACCGCGGGAGCCGCTCTCGGCAAAGCCGAGAGAACCATCGTGACATCTGACGTCTTGGGGCCTTCTTAGGGAGAGGCAGCTCGCTAAAGCTCGCTGCCCATAGGGT
>JAOCPT020416454.1:0-13203 GCA_026546935.2 Palythoa grandiflora | reverse complement strand
TTTTTTTGTGCGAAAACCGAAAAACCGCTCCAAAAAATGGCCGAAACCGCAAAACCGAAAATCCCAACGCCCCCCTCCTCTAGCGCACGCTATCATTCCTCATCTCATGCTATACGTGGGGTGCTGTTAACAATGGCGGCACAGTGATCCCGCAGTAATGAAAAACTCGGAATTCCAAACGTTTCCGGGTGTAAAAAACATTATGCGACTTGTTCGAGTGAACTCGGCTATATAAATGAGGGGCTAACCTGCGGTGGATAAGTTTCCTATTTAGGAGGATTTAATGACTCCCAGCCACTTAACACTGGAAATTGGCGACAAGAACACACACTGGCGTTCTGAGCTACTAAGGTTCACGATAAGATACTCATAACTTTATTAGTTACCAGTTAACTCAGCTGTACAAATGAGTAACAGCTTCTGCTGGGGGCTAATCTATGATGGATTAATACGCGTCTGGGATTGCGAGTTGGAGAGGGGGTGGAGTTAATGCTGTGTAAAAAGAAGAATACATTGACAGGAATAAGCGCCGGTTTTATGCGTCTCTTGTGCTCGGGAAAGGATCATTATTAATGCCACGGTTTCAAATAACGCCATCTCCCGCATGTTTTTTAATTCTTCTATGGCATTAACATATATCTATGCCTGATTCAAGGTCACGATGTATCTATTAGTATTAACGTTACTTCATATATGACATTGCATAGATCCTCCAACAAGATCCATTACCGAATGGTGGAAGCCTTGCTAAAAGCCAAAATTCAGTTCTACCATCAAATTCCAGCAAGCGTGGTACTGGAACATATATCACGTGACATGCGATGCCAGGACGAGCTTCTACCAGGCGTTTTCCTGGACTCCGTGCAGTTAGGTTTGTTTTTTCTGAGCACCCTCACCCTCTGTTCTGTACTCAACTACTTCCTCATACTTCCTGCTTTGTTGCTTGTTGTTTTCGTTCTGGCCCTGAGGGAATACTACATGAAGACGGCCAGAGAACTGCTGAAGCTAGAGACAGTAACGCGGGCGCCGGTGATCGGCCATTTCTCCGACTCTCTCAAGGGAATGCTATTACTGCGGGCTCACAACATGGAAGATGGATTTGTGGAAGATCTTTACAGGTGAGTACCCTGTAAATACAGCAAAGATGTTAACTCCAAATATTTTAGTGGCTGGAAATCACTCATTTTATGGTCTAGTAGAGAATGAATGCTTAAAAACTGTCCTGTTCAATCTGACACGACATAAATGTAAAGTTAATCACAACTTCGATTTTGGATTGCAACACAGAGACCGAAAAGCGGAAGATACTTTAAGAACTACAGATTACCGCATATTTAAACTTTAATCCTAGAAGTCTGAGCTATTTAACATAATGGGAAAGGAAGGTGTAAAAAAGGCGACCCCACCTCAGTTAAGTTTAATTATTTAATATTTTTCGTTAACTTTTAATTTTCAGAGACCGTGAATAATTAACCTGTACAAATAAAACCATATAACACACGAAGACCGAAGGACATCGCGGATTCTGGTTACGTGCGGTGTTTTTGATGGATGTGATTTATTAGTTCGAAATGGGAGTAGAACGTTCTGTTTCAATCTAGAAGTTGGTGGTCCCCTTGAGCAGGTGGCAGGGAGATCGCTTTAGATTTACGCAGCTGGTGTTTGTGTTGTGACTCTGCAACTCTTGTTGTTCTCAAAGAGTTCGGTGCTTTTGCTGATTTGGCGTCGCCATCCTGGTCGGTCTACTGCTAGGGCTTCCCAAGTTTCGACATCGATTTTCTCATTAATTTTCTTTTTACTCATTATAAGAATGTCATAGGAAGGAAGTACCGTGCATAGTATAAAGATTAGCTATTCAAAACTTAGTATTCTGTTGTCGTTTTCTCTACAGGTATCAAGATGGCCACAACCAGGCGTGGTTCGCCATACTGTCCGCTTCATCATGGATGGGTATACGGGTGGATCTTCTTGGCATTGCGTTTCTAGCCGTCGCCGTGTTCTCGTGTCTACTGATGCACACAACACCAGGTAGAGCGATTAATAAAGCTATAATGGATAAATACTAAGCTAGCTAGCTAAGCTAAATACATTTACGAGTCTTAATGAGCAATTTGAGCTGGTACTTATCTCCGGTTTCTGTAGTGTTAAGCCGGTGAGAATTATTGACTCCCCCTGGACGGGGCACCAATCCGTCGCAGGTTAGCCCCCAGTAGAAGCTCGTACTCATTTTACCAACCTCAGTAGGATGGAAAACTGAATCATCTTTGGCGGAAAAGAAGTTCACATAAATGTTCAACACTCAGCTAAGCCAGGGTTGAGCCCGAGACTTTGTGGTTAGAAGGTAGAGATCTTATCACTGCGCCAACCACGCCGCCTTAATGGATAAATGCACTTGTCCGAAAAAAGGTATATGTTCCTAGCGGGAATCAAAGCCAGGTCTCCCTGTTTTCTAGTCAGGAGTGCTAACCACTAAACCATCAGGGGCCACCACGCTGGCAACGTAGCAGTTTCATGATTAGTTGAGTTGGTTAATGCGTAAGAATTCCTCGGTCTAAGTGCAGTAGCTAGCACTTCTGAAAACACTGACTAGAAAACAGAAAGATGTGGGTTCAATTACCGCTCGGAGCATATACCAATTTTTTTTTTCTGACGAGTCTATCCTTTCTTTATTTTATACTAAAAAAACAACAAACATAGATTTATGTTAGTATAGGCTTGGGCCGAGCGGTACTGTTATTTCATATATAGCTCACATTTGGTCAATATTTAGTTGACCTGAACCTTATTATGAGATGAAACAAATCACAGTACTATTTGGCTGCGTTTGCACAAATTGAACAAATTGGGCCCAGGAATTCTCGTGTTATCGTAATGACCCTAGTTCAAACTTTTGATTCACCGGCCTCTGTGTCATGCTTAGTATTTGCTAAAAGAGTATGTTTTTTAACTTATCAGTTAGCACTGTCTAATTTTAACGAGACTTAAGCTAAAAACGGGCAATCGACATCGAAAAAATGGAACCTGATCGATAAAAAATTATTCAAAATTAATCCCAGAATGCGCAGAGATTGTAGTTTATCAAAACTGCTCGAGGGAGTAAGTCCCGAAGCCCCCTAGAGGCTTTAGCCTTTGGCGTTGGCTGGATGGTTCTCTGCCCCTTCAATCACATGAATTCCCGCCGGCTCTGCGTTGTACTTTTGTAGGCATGTAAAATGTAATGTTTTCTTTGAATTATACCCGGCAGCAATCACCGGCTTATTGATGATATACGCGCTCCAATTGATTTACGATCCAGCACAGCAATGTATCCGTCAGAGCTTGGAGCTTGACCATCACATGACCTCGGTGGAAAGAAACCTCGCTTTCACGAACATCGAGAGGGAGCCTGGGTACGACATCAAAACCATGCCTCGCCAACCTTGGCCAAGGAACGGTGCAATACGTTTTGATAACGTCTCACTCAAATTTCTTCAAGATGGTCCCAAGTCACTGGACAGTCTTGATATAAGAATTAGACCGAAGGAAAAAGTTGGTGTAGCTGGAAGAGTTGGCTCCGGTAAAACAGCATTTGTTAATGCTCTTATGCGCATGCCCGAAGCCAGCGGTCAAATCGTCATTGATGAGCTAGCAATTGGCAATTTGAATCTCCAGGCGTCTCGTCGAGGCGTAACAGTGATTAACCGAAAACCAGTCATCATTTCTGGGACCGTCCGAGTAAACTTGGATCCTTTTAATAAATTCACGGATAAAGATCTATGGACCGTTCTCGAGAAAGTCAGTCTAAAGCTTTGGGCTGAAAGCCTACCACGCCAGCTGTATTACGAGTTGTATGAGGGCTGTCCTAAACTTACCATGGGCGAGCTACAGCTTATTGGAATGGCGCGAGCATTGCTAGTGAAGAGCAAAATTGTTGTGTTTGACGAGGCTACAGCAGTTGTGGATTATAAAACTGATCGCGTTATACAGGAAATTATCCGCAACCAGTTTAAAGAAAGCACCATTATCACAGTCCCTACTCGCCTCAACACCATTATAGACTACGATCGTATAATGGTACTCGATAAGGGTCAGATTGTGGAATACGACACTCCCGAGGCACTCCTTAAGAAGTCTGATGGGTACTTCGCCCAACTGCACAGGAGTCAATGTGCATCTTAAACCAAGTACCCTCACTTTTAATAGCGCAGTGCAGTAATACTAAAAATAGAAATTTTACCCCCGCGTAACTCGGACAAACAGAGACATGTTTGACAAAAAGGTCCGTACAAAAAGTAGCGATTTGAGAAAAATAACGAGCGAATTTATTGTTGAATTTTAAGTAATGTGGACAGTTGAAAATATCACGTCAGCCGCCACTTAATTTTATTTAGCTGGTTTGTTTGTCCGAACTATGACGTAATAACTGCGCTGCGCTATTGATACCTCACATAAGGTTGTGCTGCAAGAGATATGTTTTTCAGCAACCTGCCATGCAATGTTGCCGATAACGAAAAATTGAAAGTTGTTAATAAGATATCAAACGTAGGCAATTCGTTTCGCGATTCGCAACTTGCAACACAATCATTTTTACCTGCGATAAAAACATTTTAATTATCGAGTGCGAGGTTTGTCTGGGGGAATACACCCTTTTTTTATAAGAACCAGTAAATTTTTCCGAGGCTCATTGGAAAGTGAAACGCTTTGCGTCACACATGTATTGTACGGCTGAATTTAGAGGCGAACTACCTTCATTGTTTGTAGAGCAGTCTTTACAGTGAACCTTTTATGTTTTATGCTGTATTGCTAAGTTTTAGTCAATTTTCTACCACAAAGACGTTCCTAGTTATCAAGCCTCAGCCTGAGCTTGTTCTTAAATTGTTCTTAAATTTTTACCAGTTCGAGCCTTGTTGTTCTTATAAAGTTGTTCTCATAAAAAAACACGTGTATTTGGCCCGCGTTCTTTCACTCACAGACCGAGCGAAGTGCATGAGATCAGTACGAAAGACCGAGGGCAAAATATTCTACCCGACTAATCGAGCAAACGAGGTCATTAAGATATTCGTTATTATAAGGTTCATCATTTTAATTTGTTTCACTAGTCGAAAAAAGCACTTCTGTTATTGAAGAAATTAGATGAAATGTCTGTTGACATTTCTCAGGCGCCATTTTGTTTTGTAAGTTGTCAGTTTTCCGTAGTTACATCTTCTAAGAGTCAGTAGTGTTGTTTAAATCTTCCATGCATGTTAGTGATTTTGAGTAGATAGTTAACTTTTTTCCGACATTGTTTTGACTTTTAAAGTTCGCTGCAGAGAAAAATCTTTACGGTCAGTTATGGACTTAAATTTCAGCCAATCAGGTCGCACGAAATTTGGTTATTGACCTAAAATCAATACTGTCATATAATAATTAACAATTATTCCAGAAGCGCGCATAGTATAGGAGATGGTAAATAGCCAACGAGGCGCGAGGCGTCGAGTTGGCCATAAATCATCTCATATCCAACAAGCGCGAATGGAATAACTGTTTTATTAAATTTAAAGTGTATGTGACATGGATTTTTTTTTTGGCGTTTTCTCACATTTAATACTTGAAAAAGATTAATTTAATATTTTAAGTCCTCAAAAAAAATTCTAACCACTGTTTTTTGCGTCTCGAAAACGCAATTTTGAAGTAAAAATTTGTCCGGAGTCTGGGTTCTAGGCGAGAACCGGATATGACATCACATTGTTTGCAACCTGAACACATTGATCACTGCTTCAATATGGCGAGCGGCAGTGAAACTAGTGTGTGTTGTGGAGCAGTAGTGAATGCAATACGTCTTCGCCCAATTTTTCTTCGAGCGACGAGACACAAAACGAGATGGTCTTCAAGAGTTACGTCGAGCCTTATACTGATGAGCCTCTAGCTTCTGAAAGCGACGAAGATGTAAATGACGAAGCCGATGCTGATGGCCTAACTGGTGCAAATTTGGAAGCCCGTTGCGAAGGAGAAGTGCCACTCCGCGAAAGGTACGTCAATTTTATAAGTTGCTTGGTAAATAAATTCGAAAAAACTAATAAATAAACTCTGATTTTAATAGGTGTTATTGTGAACGATGCGAAACCGATAAATTAGTTGGAGCCTTGGAATTTCGGTGTTGCCACGAGGTCGCCAACGCTATCTCAAAGCTTGTGTTTGATGGATCAATAGAGCAGATTAAATGTATAACACAGCACGAGGACTTTGGCGCACTTATAAATAGAACTGTGCTTTTGGAAGTGGGCCCTCTTCTGAAGAAAAAAGATGGCAGTTCGTATCGCAGACGCGCAGGAGTTTCCGAAAATGAGTAAGAATTACATATATATATTTTTCACGTTGTTGTTGTGATATATATTTAAACCTCTATTTCGTTTTCATACAATCGTACAGGCTTACAGCAAAAATCTTACACGCATTTTTTATAAGAACAACGAGGTTCAAATTTGCCAAAATTTAAGAACAATTTGAGAGCAAGCTCAGGCTGAGAATTGATAACTAGGATATATTTTGTTGGTAGCCGTACAATACATGTGTGTCGTAGGGCGTTTCATTTTCCAACACCTTGTTTTATTTTATTATTTCTTCATTAAAAACCGCTCACAGAAATAAGAACAAATTGAAGCTGAAATCGCCAAAAAATTAAGAACATTGAGCCTCGGTAAAATTTACTAGTTCTAATATAAAAGGCGTGTACATTAAAATTTCAAATTTACTTCTAATTCTAGTTAATTTCGAAATTAAATATAAATTTGAACCCAGGTCCTAATTAAATATGGAATTCCATAAGTTTCTTGTAATCAACTTAAAAGAATTTGGAAAAACTTATTGACAAGTATTAGTATTCTCAGTATCTTTTTATCTCTTGTTAATTTTTCTCATCATACATTAAGTTTCTTTTTGTTATAAATTATTTTGGGTGTTGTTTTAAACTTATGCTTGCTTGTTTGAATATTACTGTCAGCACACTAATATAATAAAATAATATTGCACCCTTTACTTAATTCATAGTAGTCTTCAAATTATTATTCATTTTATTAATTTATAAATTAGTAAATTCAGATTTTGTTTATATGACCTTAATATTATTTCATACATTAATCATTATCACTCACCAGGCATTTCTAACTTTTTTTGAAATGATATGTAATGCCATCTGTATTTTGTTCAAAGCAATACACAATCTTCTATATATATATATTACAACAAAGGTTTACTGATGGCTAGATATAATTACATTTAATGTAGTAATTTACTCTACAAAACAGTGAATATTTTGGTTGCAATTTATATACCTACCATAGATGTTTGAAAGCTTCAGTGTTCCTTCGTTCTTTAAATGATTAGATAAATTTGCCCTAATTTTAGCTGATGCTGTCTAGGGTTTAGGCCAGTCACAGTCGCCGCAGATGGTGGGAGGCCCTTACAATTATATCAATTTCAAAGTTGTTTAATAATAAGAGAATATATAAATTATTCTCTGGCACAAATAAATAAACATTGTTGTGGTTGATAGTTAAACAGCCTTTACATGTATAGTCTATGCCATAAACTACATCTAAATACAATTATTTCTGTTTTGCAATTTCAGGTATCTTAGGGCAGTTGCTTATAGATGGATAACAAGATGGTTGTGTGGGTTTATGGGCTGGGACAATACTAGACCCTTACCAGCTTGTATATACAGTAGCATCAGGTGTAGGTTTCAATCCCATAATACACATGGATATTTAACTTCCAATGAAAGAAACAATTAAACGAGTTTCTAAATCTTAATGAATTCCTTTGACAAATGGACTGGATGCATTGTTAGGAAAAATAAGGGAAATATAAGGGTTAACGGCCTTTGAAAGCTTTAAATTATATATATATCTATATATAACTTGTATCCATGGAAGAACCTGCGAAGGACTCCAAATGGAAGATGGATGAATATAAATATCGATTCACAGCTTGCTTTAAATGTTCATAATTTGAATCCATAAAAAGAAGAAGCGAGCAACTTCTATCCAGCCAACTGATTTAATAAAAACGTTTCGGCCTTCTTCAGTTACACACTCATAAAATTGTGGATTCAAATTATATATCTATATATATCAGGGTTTCAGTTAACTTTTTAGGGGTATGGCCTAAACATTTAAGTGACGGCTAAAAAGGTTGTCATTATACACATGCCCCAATAAACTACACCCAACAAAGAATCAAACTTAGGGTTTTCATTGAAAACTTTTATTGTCAAACAAACCAAATATCTTTAATTAATCTTTTTTACAACAGAGTTTAGTTTCTTAAGTGCTTGGTCATTCAACCTCGTTTTTAATTTTTGTAGTTTTCTCCTATAAGAATGACCGTTCATATGATTCTGTTCTATTCACTTAGTCAAACTTTTAGCCAAATTCTTCATTAAGATTTGGAATGACTACTGGTATAGTTTTAAAAGATTAATAAAATATACTAAGTGAGAACTTCAACCATAGAGTCTTATTTGGAAAATTCAAGCCATGCAGTAAAAGTAATTCTTTAATACACATTGCAAATAAAATTATATCAAACTGTCATTGAAACTTCAATATCTTTCAGTGCAGTATCATTCATGTCTGTAGAAACATGTAGATTTTTGTGGTAAACCTGCAGAATTCCAAAATCAACAGATCTAGATTTATATTTCTAATTAAGCTAATTAATATTATTTAGTTGAACAGCTGCTCTTGGAGTGTCCTCGCATTGGCGTTTTACAAGTCTTGCAAACTGGTGCTTGTTTGGATGGCCTTGTTTTTGCAGGTCTAGTTGGCGCAACGGCTGTCAGCGCATCCTGTTCTTCAGCTGAAAAAAAAAAACCTTTAACATAAAGCTATGAACAATTGGAGAAACACTGGTAATATTATAGTTTTCAAACTAAAAAACAAAGTTTTTGAAACAGAACCAAACAAAATCTTGGGTTGTAATTTCATTTTATTCTAAATTAATGGTCATCTTCCTTCTAAAATCAAGCTGGAAAGGGAAATGAAAAGAAAGTTAGTACATTCAACCATTTGTTTTTAAATTATAAAGCTGTTCAATTTTAATTACCTGTGGGAAATAACTGTGCGTTCAGTCTTTCTTGTTGCCTCAGGCCCTGTGCTTCTATCGCTGCTGCTCTACTCAATCTGTTTGAAAACTGGGCAGTAAGTGGTGGAGGTGCTTTTGCATGATACCTCCGAAAGATAGCCTCCATTTCTGAACTTGGTAAACTGAAGAGGAGCTGCGACGTTTCTTGTGCATAGTCTAAACAATTTTTGCAAGTTAATTTCAGATTATATTACGAGGAGTAAAAAATACAACAGATTACAGTTAAACTGGTGAGAATTCATTTCAACAATTTTTGTGCATTGGTAAAATTTACATTCAAATTTTTATTGATGTGCAAGGCTGTTGCAACTTACTATAAGTGGCAGGGATAGACACTTCTCTCACGACTTCTTCCCCAAGTTTATATTTAGGGTAGAGCACTCTAACATACTTTGAACCATCGGCAGCTGTTTGCGTCTCCCGGTTGATATTTTCATTAAAGTGAAGACTGGCTAAAATGTGTCTGAGGAAACAAGAAATATTTGACTGACATTTCAAAAGGTTAATTTTATCTTTTCTTAACCAAAAACTTGTTTTGCCAAAAATAGGTAAAAAATGTGCTTGATAAAAGTAAAAAATTATTATACTGGGTAAAAATATGGAAAACAATGCATCATATATATAAGATATTTATAGCACTTTATCAAATTACAATTATTTCACTTTCAGTAAATAGTTTTTAAAAAAACTATTCAATGCATCGGCAAGTAGATACAAACTTCAAGTAATGTAGATAAACAAATTATCATCGCCGTGGGAATTTATAAAAGCTGACGTTTTGAGCATCACCTGATGCTCTGACGAAGGGCTAATGCTCGAAACGTCAGCTTTTATAAATTCCCACGGCGATGATAATTTGTTTATCTACATTACTTGAAGTTTACAATTATTTCATACCTACAGTATGTTCCCAACCAGGAAAAACATATCATTTTGGGGTGTCAGTAGTTCAGTGTTGCATGAAACCCCTCAAGGCAGCTGGTTTGAGCATCGGGAGAGAGTTTCTTTATATCACCCAAAAGGACTTTGTTTGTCAGTATGGTCTGAAGCTTTTCGTAAGCTGTAGATGCTACAGAAAATACACAAAATTAGAATGGTATGAAAAATGGAGAAGGTAATATACCATAACCCATTGTTGCTGATTACATTGACTATGTTATAATTATCTTACATACAACAATTATTATAGCATTAGGTAAATTGGTACCTATTTTTATCCACTTTCTTCTCTCAAGTTGTCCATGGTTGCATTCTTTGTAAAGGGCACTGGGATGATCGCTGTGTTTGTTGGCAACATGGCGCAAAAATGACATCCATTTTGCAAGTATAAGTGCTTCAAATCCAGCCTTGGTGGATGTAGCACACCAGTACAAGTGTTTTTTTATTCCTTGAATCCAGTAACTAATAATTTCACAACCTTTTTCCTTGCAAGCTTTCACCAACTTCTTGGTAATAGATTTAGCAACGTGCCAAATATCATAATAATGTGTAGTGTCCTTTCTGCATTCTCTAATCCACTTTGCAATACTCCGGTGTCTATCTGATATAAATACAGCAACTGGCAAACCCATTTGCGAAAGAAAATCAAAGCTTCGTTTCCATCCCTCTAGTTCTGTTTGCTGGCTTCCACCTGTTTCATTGGACTGATAAAATAATTAAAGTTATTTTTATGATTCATATTGTTTTCATAACTACCTGATTATATACATAAAAATATTAATATAGACAAAAGCAGCAGATAATTATAAGCTAATGACATTTGAAGCCAAAATCAAACTATTAACCCTAACAGCCCTAAACAAATTATCAACCTCCAACTTCTCCTTACATAACTCAAACAAAACAATAGTACTGGTAATGAGAAGCAAGGAATTGATCAAGTGAAATAAAGCTGTGGAAGTTGAAATGCCAAATTCTCTCAAACTGCTTATGTAGGAAGTATGGATCTCAGTTGGGAGAATTTAACAACACATCATTTGTTGTGCTTGGGGCTCAAAGGGTTAAAGATTAAAATACCTGGTTCTTTTCTAAAGCAATGCAACATTGATATACAAACGTATTCAAACAAAATCAGGAAAGAAACCTGAAGCATAATTGTTATTTTAATTTAACTTTTGATATTTTACTCTTTGTAATTGAGCCATTTTTGTTTACAGCAGTATCTATAGAAAAAATATTAATATAGCCTTAAAAGGAAACTTTCAAGCAATTTATGACACAGATACTATTAACCCTTTAAGCCCCAAGCACGACAAATGATGTGTTGTTAAATTCTCCCAACTAATGCTATAACCAACAGCATGTGCACTGCCAAGAAATCTTGTCTAATATTGTTGATAGACTTGACTAACATTTCCATTATCATTAGTACTTCTACATATTATTTTAGTCCCAAGTAAATTAAACTGGAAAAGTCTTTCAATAGATTTCAGTGGTTAAAAAGTTTAGAATATCTGTGACTATGGGCTTTGCATGAGCAAAAAATAAATTTCTCCGCTTTGAATTTTAGTGAAGAAGTTTGTCTTATGTCCCACCCACTTTAAAACATTTGTTTTGTACTACCTTAGTAACACTTTATAAAACCAACCTACTTGAAAGAATAAGAGTTGCTTGTACAAACCTGAACAATCTCAAAATGGCAAATTTTTAAGGCTGTAGTACAAAACATGGTGTATGCACCATACTTTGCAGAGTGACCCATTGAATCAAAGCGTCCATCTCCAGCCCATACTAAATCCTTCATTCCTTTTAACTTCACAATTAAGTCACTCTGATATGATTCCCACTGATATAAAATTGTTGGAAATAAGAACTTGCGTTGATGTCTAAAATATGTTCGAAGAGCAAACACAGATAGGCCCATATGACGACAAACAAGCAACACTTTACTAACTGAAGCACCTGCCATTAGTATTGCAAAACTGAGTAGAATATTGCCTGCAGGATACATTCCTTTCACTAGGGGCTGAGACCGCCACTGAAAATTCCCTTTACAATTCCAGCAATGTTGTGTTACAATAACCATTGTACCAATGGACTTCATGGTAACAGTAGGACCATCCTCTTTGCATTTAAAACAAAACAAGGTAAACACGCTCAGTAGCAGGCGGTAAAACACGATAAACTTTGGTTCTTCATATTCAGGTCTGTCATTGTCAAAGCTGAAAAACAAGTTGAACATATCTTTTTCAATATTTGAATTTTGTTAATTGGTGTCTAACATTTTAACACAAACATTTTTTCACAAACTTGCATTTGTTTTTGTGTTTGGCTTTAAAAATAAAATTTAATTAACAAACTTGAATTCAAACTTTTAAAAGACCACCCCTGGAAACTTCGTTCTTAATAACTTCAAGTCTTAATGTTTTAATTCTTAAGTATTTTCCCAAGGATAGAAAATAATTTGTTACTTATTACAATCAACATAAGTTTTATGTTGATTGCAATTGGTACAGTAGATTTAGATGAGCCATAATTAAAATTAAAGGATGATAACAAAAACAATTGCAGTCTTTCAGGAATTAATTTTTAAGGCTTGACCCTTATTTCAAGCTTTAATAAGTTTGTGTTTAAAATATTACACTTATAATTCAAATACTGTCACTAAAATTCTTACTTGACGTCATTTGCTGTGGAGTCTTTTTCCTCATCATCGTCTAAACTGCTTTGCTCTGTACTTTCTTCCATTGAGGCGTATAACCACTCAGGATCTTGAAATTCGTCTGCCTTACTTTCCTCTGTCTCTGGAAACGTAACTTCAGTTTCAGGTTCATCTGTGGAGGGTGGCTGGCCAGCTGGCTGAGATGCAGGTTCAGTACTTTCTTCTGTTTCACCTCCATTTCCCTCAAATCTCTAAAATTTAATTTATAAATTATTAAGAACCAGTTTTTGGGATTAAAATACACAAAAAACCTGCGTTTATGTAAAATGTTTGCGTAAGCGAATTCCTGAATACGATCAATGCAACGCTAAATTCTTTATATTACGAACTTTATTATAATAATTACAATTTCCGCAAATCTGATTGGCCCATTCTGAACTCTATTTTTCCCTAATCGCCTTGGAAAACTGTCCGATAACAAAACTCTGTTATCGGCTACT